>WOXC01003948.1:310000-550000 GCA_011680675.1 Gymnobelideus leadbeateri | reverse complement strand
CTGTGCTGGTGTGACTTCTTAGAATCCATGGTCATCTTTGCATTTTATCAGAGTACAGCTTGAATGGAAGATCACTCCATTGTCCTCAAGAAGACAACATGTACATATAGAAATATAGATCGAATGCTGTATGTGTATAAAAATACAAGATAATTTGGGAGAGGCTACATGGCATGGAACTAGAATTTTTTGGAGAAGTGGAACAAAAATCAGAGCTACAATTTGGAGATTTTGTAATTCAGAAGTTCTGCTTACTCAGAGCTGTCCCTAGTTGGCCCTTGTCTTCTGTGTTCGGTCTCTAACCTACCACTGCTTTTATTAAAAATAAGAATTAACTTCACTGTTCAATGACATCCTCCCACACATACTTATTGCTCCAGGCTTTCAAAATAGTAATGAGAATATTGATTTGGGTACTGTGGGCATTTCCTTCTCTTTTCTATAATTGAAGTCATTGAAGCTCTCTGGCCCTCAGTTTTCTTGACTGAAAAGTGATAAGTTGAACTATTTGGCTTCAAAGGACCCTTCTCTCTCTAAGTATATGATTCTATGTTCCTAAAGAGACAATATCATTGTCTTGTTTATTCATTTTTCAGTTGTGTCTGACTCTTCATGACGCCATTTGGGCCTTTCTTGGCAAAGATACTGCAGTGGTTTGCCATTTCCTTCTCCCCTTCATTTTACAGATGGAAACTGAGGCAAACAGGATGAAATGACTTGCCCAGGGTCACACAGCTAGTAAATGTCTGAGGCCAGATCTGAACTCAGAAAGGTGAGTCCTCCTGACTCCAAGCCCAGTGCTCTATCCACTGTACTTACTAGCTGCCCCATGCACTGATTCTAAAGGCAGAGAATCTGGGTATAAAGTCTGTCTCTGAGGAATCCTACCTTGGACTTTGTGCGAGTCAGTTTCTATTCATTGGCTTCAGTTTTCTCATCTGTAAAATGAGAGAATTGGACAAGTTGGCCTCTGAGGTCCCTTCCATCTCCAGGCCTATTAGCCTGTGAATCTGATCTTGACCTTCTCTCTCTTTCTGTAAATCACAGCATCAATTTCAACTCGGTAGGGTCATGAGAATAGGAACAAAATGAGCTTAATCCAATCTATAAATAGAGGTTTTGATTTAGAATCAGAAGATCTGGGTTTGAATCCCAAATCTGACTATGATCATCCATGAACAAGTCAATTAACTGCTCAACCTTTGCTTCCTCATCTGTAAAATGGGGAGTGGGGATGGGAAAACTTGGATTAGAAAATCTCATGACATGTACCCTCCTCCAAGTTCCTTTGTATTTGTTATACATATATTTGATTTATACATATACACACATGTGTATACACACATGCATCTACATGTATACATATGCATACATGTATGTACATTCACAAACATACATGTTTTCTCCCCCAACAGAATGCAAGCTTCCTGAGGGCAGAAACTATTTAATTTCCATCTTTGCATTCTTAGCTCCTAGCACAGTCTTAGCTACAAAGTTGGGGCTTAAACATTTGTGTTGGTTGTTTAACTGGAAGGACAAGTATTCACAAGGTTGAGTTCCTGGCTAGTGATTTTAAAGGCACTTTTAAAATATTTACACATTATAGAAACTTTTATATGGAAACCACAGGTAAATTTGACACCTTGACTTTGGGTATTTTTGATTCCTTCCTCTCTTTTTCTCCCTATAATCAATCAATCTCTTAGGCTTTCATAGTCTTCCTTTGTAATATTACTCACATCTGTTACTGTTGCCACTTTGTTTATTAAATTAGCCATTACCTCTCACCTGGACTGTGTTTGCTGTTTTATTCTAGAATTCTCTTTTGGATGTCCAGCCCTGATCACACTCTAGAATTCTTGTTTTGGACCCAATGGTAGCCTTCCTTTCCCTTTGCTCATTGAATTCTACCTATCTTTCTAAGCCCAGTTAAAATCTTAGGTCCTAAAATTGGGACACTAATACACCACTGGTGGAACTATGAATTGATTCAACTGTTTTGGAGAACAATCTGGAATTATGCTCAAAGAGTTGTAAAACTGTGTCTACCCTTTGACCCAGCAATACCACTATTAGGTCTGTTTTCCAAGATGATTAGGAAAAAAAGGAAAAGAACCTATATGGTCTAAAATATTCATAGCAGCTCTTTGTGGTGGCGAAGAACTAGAAATTGAGGGGATGCCCATCAATCAGGGAATGGCTGAATAAGTTGTGATATATGATTGTAATGGAATACTATTGTGCTGTAAGCAATGATGATTTTAGAAAAATATTCAAAGATTTGCTTGAAATAATGAAGAGTGAAATGAGTAGAACCATGAGAACATTGTACACAGCAACAGCAATATTGTTGGAAGGGTAAATGTGAATGACTAAGCTATTCTGTGTTAGGTGAATATTCAAATAAACTATAAAGGACCTATGAAGAAAGACAGCATCCACCTCCAGAGAAAGAACTGATATGTGGAACTAAGTATTGTATTGTTTTGCATGTCTATCTCTATCTCCATTTCTATCTCTATATCTATACTTATACCTATATCTTATGTATATCTATATCTATATCCATATCCATATCCACATCTATATCTATCTGTGTCAAATGTTGGTCTTTTCTAGTGTGCAGTTGGGAGGGAAAGAGGAAAACAGCTTGGAAACTCAAATGTAACCCCAAAATAAAATAAAATAAAATAAATATTAAAAAAATCTCAGCTCCTCCCTTTCTACTTCCTCTTACCATGATCTTCTCTCTCTGAACTCCTATGCTAATTTTTTTTGCACTATTCACTTTGCAAATTTAATTCATTTTCACCACCACCACCACCACCACCACCACCACCACCACCACCACCAAATGTGCTGAAATAAGTCAAGTTCCTCCCCTCAAGTACTTTATAATTTAACAGAGGGAATAAGACATATCCATGAGGAGGATGGTACCATGAGGTAGAATGTGTGAAGTTCAAGGGGGAGGTCCAAGGAAAAATGTTATGAGAACTCTCAAGAAGGGGGAAAATGTTTTCAGCTGGGAGGATCTAGGAACAATTCGTGGAGGAGGTGGCTATATATTCTAAGCATGTGGTAACTGTTTCATCAAAGGCATGAAGTCATAGAAAGCCACCTGAGAATTGGTGTTGAGATGTCTAGTTTGGTGGGAACATAGAATTATGTCATAAGAGATCAGGCTGGAAAAGTAGTCTAGGAATGACAAAGCAGAGTCTTGAATGCCAGGAGAGGCATTTGACTTAATTCAGTGGCAGACAATGGAAGCCAGTGAAAACACTCATTTGGCACAATGTATGTTGCCTTGTGTTGTTGATTTTTCATATATATGTTCTGACTTCCCCAAACTTTAACTCCATGGGTATTGGAATTGTTTCTAATACTTCATTATCCCTCTTTTTGTGTCTCTCACTGCAAGCACCAATAGACTTGTGGATCGATTGTATTGGATACTGACTGTTACTTGATGAGGGAAAAGGATGGTGTCCAAGCACACAAAGTGCAAAATGAAGCCAATTATTCAGTATATTCTAGGCACGATTTTCTATGAATGACTGGGAGCTTTACCTCACTAAACAGAGTTTACTTAATGTAGATAAACACAACTGGATGCTTGTCTAGTCGGACCAGGGGAGGCTTTGGACATCTTAATCTTACCTTTTCTTCCATGGGTCTCCAATAGGTGACTGTGATGAGTGGATGCAGTGAAATTCAGCAGCAGCAAGGATTTCCAGAAGAGTGATGTTTCTGTCATTCCCAACCATTTCTCAGTGAATCAATAAATGATGACACAGGAGAAGCCGTTGCTTCAGATACTATCCTAGAAAGCTGCCGTTGGCCTTTCTGAGACATGACAAGACCAGGCATTCGTCTTAGTAACAAAAACTTATTTTTATTTTTATACAGAAAGTCAGGTATTCCAACAAGTTTCTTTACATTTCCTGGACCTTAAAAAAACTTACACACAACATTTTGGACGAGGTACAATGGAAACAGAATGAGAAAGGGAGTCACCTTTTAAAAAGTTAAAAATGTATGTCTCATACTCAGTTCACATTTAGTGATTTACATATTTGTGATGGTTTGTTTTTTCTATGTACAAATGGTACATTGTCACCGACCTATCTTCAGAGCACTCTGAAGTGTAATGTTAAATTACACCAAGTTTTCATGGCAACTTTTAAAACTCCCCCCCCCAATGTTTGCATGTGACTAGAAAGTGCTTTTTTATTATACAATTTTTACATCACAATAAGGGATGCAGAACTCTACACGTGTTTAATATTTTACATGGAACACAGAAAGCCAGGGCCTTCAGTTTCATTGTAGATAAAGTACAGGGGGTACTCCCCTTTGTGTAGCAGATGTCTTCTTGGAAAGTTGTGAGTAGGTAGAGACTTTGCAATTGAATATTAGAAATGAATGAGTGGGGTTGGCTATTGAAAGGAAACCAATGGTGCTGAATTCTTCTGTGATGTGAAGAATCACCCTGTAATGTACTGAATTGGTAAATGATCATGTTTTGTAAATTGAGTTTTCTTGAACTGGGGCACAATAGTAATGGGTTAGATACCATGATGAGAGCAGAACTAAGAAACACTTGGAAAACATACCACTCAGCAAACTACTCAGCATAGACTTCATTGATAAACAGTAAGAGAAAAGGAGCTTCATTTGTCCCACTTTTCATATCCTACTCTATCTAGGTTTACTTCTATAACAAATGCAATGACTAAATTTAGTATGCTTCACTGGATTATTAAATTACAGTTTGGTTGATTTACTCTCATTTAGAGGCTATGGATGAAAGAGTGCTATATGTATGAATCTATACTTTTAAGCCCTTATAAAATGCATGGTTAAATCTATGCTGATTATTTCAGCATGTACATTTTAACTTGTATTTAATCCAATTCCCAGGGAACCAGTTATTTTTTTATTAGCATTTTCTTTATTGTTATTGTTGGGATTGGGTGGTGTGTGTATGTGTATGTGTGTGTACATGTGTGTGTGTGTGTGTGTGCATGTGTGTGTGTGTGTTGATAAAGGCTTCTAGGGAGAGGGGAGGGATAAGAAATTGTTAAAAACAACCACTTAAATTTCCAGTCTTGATACTGGAGGACAGGTAAGGAAACATCCTTCTAGCCTCCACAATTTGGGGAGGAGGGGGAGAGGATTAGAGGTATGGAATGTTGCCTTTTCCATTAGACACAATTGTACTATCAATTGGTTTTGCCTAATTTTTTTTGTTGTTGTTAAAAGGAGGGTTCTATTGGGGTCAAATACTAGAATATGTATAAAAAGGGGCATCGAATATTTAAAGAAAAAACCTGTTTAGTTTATAACTACTTCTAAATGTGGAACAACCAATAAAAATGCTTGAATGTCTTGAATCCCAACTTAGTAAAACAGAAAGGCAACTTATTCCTAATAAGCTTATTTGACCTTATGTATGTATATTTTCATTGATTCCTAAAGCTATTAAATTAAGTGTACTGTTAGAACCATTTACTATCGTTTAGAAATAGATCTGGTTGGCTAGAAACTTTTAAACAAACAAACAAAGAGGAGTGCCATTAGTTTAGGTTAATACAGCATATGAGCCTTGGATGTTATGTGGAAAAGAAAATCAGAGGTTTTAGATACCTACTTATAAAGTATATTAATTTCCTATGCACATACTAGGAAGAAATAGAAAAGTATTTAATAGCAGCCTATATATTACATGTGAGCATTCAAGGTGGAAATGTGATTTCTCTATTTTTCAGAGTTCCTTGTTGCTGTTGCCTGAAGACAGAGAGATGTCTAGGTTGTTTGGGAACCTATGCTATTCACCAATTGTATTTTCTGTCATATACAGCTTGGTAGCGTATATGCCCAAAACACTTTCTCAATATAGTAAGTTTTACAGACATTAAACAACACAGACATTGTAAAAAGTTAGAAGCTTTACATATGTTAATAACCAAGTACTTATAACTAATTACACAGTGAAATAAATGAAGGTCAGAGATGTAAAAGTCATGTCTCCTATATGATGAAAACATCCAGATTTATTTAATATGATGCTTCCTTAATAAATGATACTAGATCAGTCTCTTGGCTATTGAGATAGGAATAGTTTAGAACTGACTGCCTCTATAATGTTGAAAGTTTAAAGCTTTTTGTTTTTTTTCCAGTTTAATTAAAAAAAGACAATTTACAAACCTTTTCAATACATATATATATTTTACATGTTAATCTAGCAACAACTACATTCCCCCGGTTTTTAAAATGTTTCCCGAATGTGACTTCTCATGCACTTCTTCTGAAGATCTTACTCAATGACAATTTCTAATGAGCTGGTGTTTAATCCATGATTGCATCTCTCTCTCTCTCTCTCTCTCTCTCTCTCTCTCTCTCTCTCTCTCTCTCTCTCTCTCTCTCTCTCTCCCATGAATCTCTTCCATGTTTGTTGATCCAGATTTAGAATGAAGTTCTTGACAGTTGGGTGTTCCACACTTGTCCACATTCATCTTTTTCTTCGGTCCTCTCTCCTAAGCTTCTTCGCGTTTGATGTTGATGTATAAAAGCTGTTACTCGTGTTGTTTTGTGCTCATTCTAGAGAATATTGGCTTAGCAGAACTGGATAAAACAGAGAGGAGAGACAGGTCATTTTCTGCCAGGAAGGATGATTTTTCTTCCTGCATAAGATATTTAGCATACAAAAGTCACCACAGCAAATGGGTTAAAATGCACTGTGTCTCCCTTATCAAAAGGAGACTTTAAAAAATAATAAATCCTGAGAAAAAAAGGAGACTGAGAAGTTTTTATGCCCCATTTAGACACTTTGGAACCAGCTGCCCAAGGAGTCTCATTTGGCCAGGGTCTCAGATTATGGCAAGGCATGCTTTCCCAGATCTCATTGATATTCCAAGCCAAACTGCACATACCTACATGCTCTTTGCTCTTGTCTAAAATTGGGCACACTTTTGAAAATTTTTAATTTTTTTCAGGTTATAAGCTTTTCATCTCCCTCCCCAAAAGAACAACAAAACTGATATAACAAATATGTATAATCAAACAAATGAAATGCCCATACTGACCGCTGGGCATAATTTGATTATGGTATGTTTCCCACTTGACCATCTTTCCCTCCTGGAGCAGAAGGGACTTTACCTTTCCCAAGCAAGCATGAAAGTGGGATCTGGGACTAGGCAACTGGACAAGACCACATGTAATGTGGCCAACCTGTTGATTTAGACCAGCTTCCCAGACTGGTGTATAATCAAACCAGCCAAGTTAAATACAGTCCATCTATGTGAATGGGCAAAATGTGAATGGGCTTCCTGAGGAGCTGGGTGTAGGAGCGAGAGTGTTGGTCTGGGAGTCAACACAGAGGCTCCAGTCTTGCTTATCACTGATAATTCACTTAATGTCTTTGGGCGTGAAATAAAGGCAGTAGACCAGAATAGCAAAAAATATTTAGTGGATTTTTTAAGACACTTCATTTCCTGACTCAGGGCATTTTCTCTGGCTGTCCCCTATGCGTGGAAAGTCTGCCTCTTGGCTTCCTTCAAGCCCCAGCTAAAATCTTACCTTCTAAAGCAGGGGTGGGGAACCTCCCGCCTTGAGGTCACAAATCGAGTTGTTCTGGGAAGTATGGATTCAGTCAAAGGGCTGCACCTGAGGACCTAGAAGACCATATGTGGCCTCCAGGCTGCAGGTTCCCCACCCCTGTTCCAAGGGAAGCCTTTCCCAATCTCCTTAAATTCTAGTGCCTTCTTCTGTTGATTATTTCTAATTTATCCTGTATATAGCTTGTTTGTTCATAGTTGTTTACATTTGTCTTCTTTAGACTGGGAACTCCTGGAGAGCAGAGACTGTCTTCTGTCTTTCTGTGTATTTTCAGCACTCAGCACAGTGTTGGGCACATGGTGGGTATTTCCTACGTGTGGATCGACTGACTAATTAGTTCCAGTGTTTGCAGCTTTGGAGTCCCAATGCTCAGATAAGACACTCTCATTTCCCAGATTCTAATTGGTGCTCAGCCTTTGGCCTTTCTACCCCGTTTTCTCCTGTCTCCCATCTGCTGGAGTCACAGTTGGGATCATGGATTTAGAGCAGAAAGAGCCCAGTCATCACTTAGAACAGGGCTTCTTAATTCTGTTTTTGTCTCAGACCCTTTTGTTAGACTGGGGAAGCTTATGGATCCTGTCTCAGAAACCAATTATATTGAGATAAGATATATATGTATATGTATATATGTGTATGTATATACACATATTTGTGTATGTGTTTATGTGTGTGTGGGTGTGCATGTGTACACACACACACACACACACATATATACACACACACATGAAAAATTCATCAACTCCAGATTATGAACCAACCCCCTAATTTTACATATGAGGAACTTAGAGAGATCAAATGATTTACTCAAAGTTATACTGGTAAAAAGTAAAATTTGAACCCAGGTTCTCTGACTTCAAATCCATTGCTCCTCTCCCCTCCCCTTCTCCCCCACTCTTCCCCTTTGCTTTCTGCTTCCAGTATTGCAGTATTCCTGTTGACTGTGTTTTAGATGTCTTACAGCCCAGGATTTTAACTGGCTCCACCAGGCATATGGGAAACCCTGCTTGCAATCAGATATAGCATAAGCAAACAAACAAACAAAGGAATGAATGAATGAATGAATGAAAAGCCTTTTTAAGGTGATGCTCCTTCTACAGCAGCCTTCCTCACCTTTCTCCCTCTCTGTTGGGCTGAAGAAGGCTCTCAGATTGTTTTCTTACAAGTGTGTTTTTCCATCACCCAGGCCTCTGAAGCAGAGCAAATTCTGAGGAAACAATGGGCAACCCTGTCTGGTCCTAATCATTTCCCTGCTTCAGAATTGGATGATGCTTTCTGAATAGGCAGCTAGGGAAGTGCTGGGGAAATTGAGTCTCATTTATCCTATTTGTCTGCCAGCTGTTTTACAAATATACAGAAAAAGATCACCCACGCTCTGATTTTAATGGACTTCTCTCAATCAGATTGTTCCCAACTAGTCTAACTGCTCCCTGAACCAAGTAAAGATAATTGGAATCTGATGATGTCATAATGATGATTAGACTCCAGTGGTTTCCTCAGATTGCTTCATGTGGGCAGAACCCAGCCTTCTCATGCTAAGGAGTACAGGATCCTGAACAACCACTGTGCTGGGGCAGCCTTGAACAAAGGCGGGTCTAGCCTTCCCTCCTCCCCACTCCCCAAGCTCATGGGGTGCAGAATTTCAAGCTTGGTTTGTCTGAGCAGTCCTAGGATACTATGCCTCAGAGATAGCATACCGAGTACCATGCATGCCTTGAAGCATTGTTTCAAAGCTGGCTATTATTGTTGTTGTTACTACTATTATCTTAAAAAGTCTTAGCCAAGGTCACAGAATAATTATGGCTATGTCTGATTAACCCACAGTGCACCACACTTACAAAGGAGATCTCTGGGAAGGGATTTGGGGAGAAAACAAACCAAAGGGGAATACAGGAGAGAAAACACGGACAGCAAATGATTATACTTGAGGAATTTGGATGACTTGAGTTTAACGTGAAAAAAGAGAAAGAAAGTTTGTCTTTCCTCTTTTTTTTCTAACATTTTAAAATACATTTACAACTGACCATATAGGAAAAACCCAAAACTTATTTTTGTTATTGGTTGATATCCAGGAATATAGAATCTAATCTTTTTTTTTCTTTTCTTTTCTGAGAACATTTTCTTGTTATTGTTAATGGTTGCATACATAGGAGAATTATGCATGAAAACTATCTGTGTAGGTCTTGGAGTATACAGGATTAAGTAAAACAATCTATTCAGCCACTTTGTGGCCTGCTGTAATTACATAGCTGGTCTGAGGCCACTGGGTCCCACCTTGGAAGAAGATAGGGAGGTCTCTGGCTTGAATTAACCCTAGAAACCAAGTAAGCATTTGGTTTATGAATCTTCTTGAGAAGATTCCCCAAGGGTGGGGAACCTGTGGCCTTGAGGCCACATGTGGCCCTCTAGGTATCTAAATGCTACCTTTTGTGTTTGGATTCAGTCAAAGGGCAGCACCTGAGGACAGAGAGGACCACGTGTGGCCTTGAGGCCCCAGGTTTCCCACCCCTGGCACTCTAGGCATTTTTGCACTTTAGAGAACCTCTCTGTAGTTTAGAGATTAAGGAAAGTGCCCCATCTTTGGAAAGGGCTGCTGGGCCACACCCCAACAGCCCGCTCCAAAGGAAGGGCAACTCTCTTAGTCATAATAACACCTTACTTTGGTTAGCATTCTGCGATTCTTTTCATGTTCCTCAAGTGGTAGCTCCTGACCCATGAGGCAGGTTCCCAGTTAACAGATATCCAGGTTGGAGGCAACATCTTTTCCTCCCCCCAACTTTGGCAGAAGTGCACTGCTGGTAGACCAGTAATTGAGGGCAGCTAGGTAGCACACTAGATAGAGTGATGGGAATAGAAGCCTGGGAGACTCATCCTCCTGAATTCAAATCTGGCCTCAGATACCTACTAGCTGTGTGACCTTGGGTAAGTCATTTAACCTGTTTGCCTCAGTTTCCCCAACTATAAACTGAGCTGGAGAAGGAAATGGCAAATTGCTCTAATATCTTTGCCAAGAAAACCCCAAATGGGGTCACAAAGAGTTGGCCATGACTGAAAGACTATTGAACAGCAATAGCAACAATGGACCAGTAATCAGTAAGAACTGGGTTTGAGTCCTGCCTCAGATACTTACCAGCTGTGTGACTCTTGCCAAGTCAGTTAAGGTCTCTGAGCCAGTTTCCTCACCATTTTTTGGTTTTTGTTTTCTTGCTGGAGAGCTACATACCTGCTTTAGTTACTTATCCACTGTCTTCACAATAACAACAGCAAGGCTTAATTTAGTATCTTCCTTCAGGCAACTCAATAAACTTGCATAATTTGAAGGTGTGCCTTTATTGCTTAAAATATAGCAAACCCTAAAAGAACAAGTTTATTTTGTGTTTGTTGTGTATGAATTTAATATTTAAGCCCATGGGCATTGGAGATCTGATTTAGGCTGACAGCATCTCTCTGTCAGTATATGTGAAGAGTCAATCTGTTTGGGAAATTGAAATTCTTTTACTAGTATACTGGGAAATCAGGGGTTAAATTACTCCCAAATCCATTTTAAGGCTTAAGACTCCAAAGGAGAGAAAAACAAAAGTTCCAGATAACTTAAACGAAATAAAACCTGGTAAAAAGAGCAAAAGAAGGATATTTGGAAATTTTGCATTCCGACTTAGCTCTACAATGCTCCAAGACAACTGTGAAGGACTTGGGATGAAAAATGTTACCCATCCCCAGAGCAAGAACTGATGGTGTCTGAATACAGAGTGAAGCATACTTTAAAAAAACAAAAAGAAAAGAAATTTTGCATTCCCATTTTGGGAGGGGATAATTCAAGTTGACAGGTCACTCCCCCATTCTGATTTTCCCCTCTTTCTCTCATTCTAGTAAAGTGTCACTTGTTGAAGGAACATAGGTAGTAGCGACTGCCTTTTATGAGGGTGGATCTTGGTCCTGGCTCCCCAATTTTGCAGTGGGGGGAAAGGGTGGGAACCAGTGCTCAGGCAGAGCATCAGCTACTCCTCTACTCAGAATATTCCCTTTCCTACAAACTGTAGTTTCTATCTCTGGTTCTTATTGACCTCCCTCCCTTGGCATTCTACTCCCCAAACTGCTCTAGGGAGCTAAAGGCTTCCTAGGAAGATCTCTAAGCCATGGCCACATATAAAATAAACTGCTGACAAACGCTGGACTCTTTTGGAGTAGGTGACCAGGAAGGAGATCCTACCCAGATCTTTGCCGATCACCCCAAGTGGGAGCTGATGTTCAATCCATTGAACTCAGGTCTTGAGCCCTGTGGCATTTTGACTTCACCTCTTTTTCCCCATTACTTTGCATCCATTTCATCTTTCGCCAGTCACTACGCTGGGCATAACTGTACTATGAGCCATTCAGCCTCTCAAATTCCTGATGACCAGGAAAATGAAGTACACATCCAAGGGTGTCTATAACAGCTAGGTGTCATAGTAGAGTGTTGGACTAGAGTCAGGAAGACCCAAGTTCAAATCTTCCTTCAGATGCCTCTCAGCTTAAATTTCATAATCGATAAAATGAAACAGCTACCTCACAGAATTGTAGTGAGAATCAAATGAGATATACATGCTTTGCAAACCTTAAAGTACTATCTAAATCAGTACTATCTAAACTTGCAGCCTGGAGAAGTTCCCTACCCCTGGGAATGCTATGATGATAACGTCTTAAACTCTTGGGTCTACTGGGAGATAGTTGCCTAGGAAGGTTATGGCACACAACAGGCTTTTAATAAATGTTTATTGATTGATTGACTAATGGCCTAGAACAAAGTTATCAAACTTGGGATCTACAGGCTGCTTCTTTAAAACATCCAAATGCCTCCAGACCAGAGTAGAATATAATTGGAAACTAGTTAGCAAAATAAATACAAATACAATTCTACATAGATAATGTTAACTTGTGATTTGCTAAATCAATGTGCAGTGCACAGGGATCCCTCTCTATTTGAATGTGACAGCATCGACCTAGAGTTCTAAACCTAAAACTAGGAACTGTCATGCATCTGAATTAGTGAGAGCATTTCATCACTAGTTCTCTATAAAACCAAACCCTCAGATCCTGGGAAGGTATTCTAGGAGGTGAAGGAGGGAGGCTGACTGGTTTCCATTATAGTATCTCTCTATGATACAATGTAGGTTTAAGAGTGGGAAAACATAGGTCAATAAACACAGCTACTTGGCTTCATTAAGAATTTACTTAATGATGACAATTTGTCCTAATAATGATCAGGCATTCCAATTAATTTCACAGATCCATCAGATGGGAAAGGGGAAATGCAGAGCTTCTTTCCCACCTCTCCCCTTTCAGTTTTCAGTCTTTTGGCTCCATGAGACACAGACAGCATTTTACAGGGTTCGTGACAATGTCTATGTGAGAGCTTTGGGGTTGTCACTCTGTAATACATTTTGTTCTCTTCAAAACTTTGGCTAACATTTCCCATACAATGTGGATGGCTGTGCAGTTCAAAAGAAGCAATTTAATAGATGTCACATCCTCCCAGGTCTGTGCGGAGCAGAACCTGTATAAATAAGTCATTCACCGCATTGAATCTTTGTTCAGGCGGGTTTGCCCTTGTAGCAGGTCATGTGCTTCTGGCTTGCTGGTGTTTCATGTTGGAAGGGTTTTCTGCAAATCCTTTTGGAAGCTGTCACTTGAATCACAGTTAATGAGAGCAGCATTTGCAAGGACTGCATTGTCCAAACTACCTAAATGCTATGTCGTTGAATTTTCTTTCTATTTACAGAATTTGAAAGGTCTCCTGTGGGGCCCACACTCGAGTGAATGTTGATTGTTCTTAGCTGACCTATTCAATTAGGGTGCAGAGCCCCGGTGATTAGTGTAGCTGGGATGCCATCCCTGCGTGGGGGATTGTAAAACGTTTCTGTGTGAGCGGGTAGACTTTTTATTTTTATATTTTAGAGCAGACTCACTTGCTGGATCTTTGTTATGATAATGAATGGTAGAAGAATTCCCAGGCTGCATCTTCCCAGGGCCCAAGGATCCATGCTCAAAGTTATCGGTCATTCTTCCTTACATCATGTTTTCAATTCCTGAATTCAATAAACTGTATCCACCTCACACCAGGCCATCTGAGAGGCTTTATTTGAGAGCTTGAGTATAATGGTCTTAAAGGAAGCTGAACATTTTACCATTAGACCTCAGATTCTATAGAAGTAGTGTATATTGGTCAAGGTCTGTATGGTTTGCAGAGTGTTCTGAGACAGTATCTCAAGTGATCCTCAAAATAATTTTATGAGGTAAGTAAAAATAATAATTATCTGATACTGTAGTAGAAAGAGCCGAAGGATCTTAGGCAAGTCAGACCTTCTCTGGGTCTCAGTTTCCTTGTTTGGAGGATATGGTCACCAAGGTCTCTTTCTGTGCTAAATCTATTATGATACTATGAGATTAAATTCAACAAATATTTATTAAGTACTTGCTTTGTTCCAGATTCTAGGTATGTTCATCTTTCACCAGTCACTATGCTGGACATAATTATACTACAAGCCGTTCAGTCTCTCACATTCCTGATGACCAGGAAAAAGAAGTACACATCCAAGGGTGTCTATAGCAACTAGTTGTCATAGTGCATAGACTTCTGGACTAGGAGTCAGGAGAACCCAAGTTCAAACCTTCTTTTAGATGCCTCTCAGCCTCATTTTCATAATCTATAAAATATATGATGTTCTAATGTTCTATATGGAGATTAGAGATATGCAGACAAAAATTAAATACAGTCCTTGCCCTCAAGGGACTTACATTTTACATTCTAAGGTGTGTGTGTGTGTGTGTGTGTGTGTGTGTGTGTGTGTGTGTGTGAGAGAGAGAGAGAGAGAGAGAGACAGACAGACAGACAGACAGACACAAACAGAGAGACAGTGACAGAGATACAGAGAAAGAGAGAGGCCCATACACAGAGAAAAACAGAGAGACAAAGACAGAAAGAGGGAAAGACAGAAATGGAGAGTGAACACCACTGGTGCAAAGACACAAAGGTGGGATATGATCAATCGGCATCTTTTCCACACCCTGATTTTGCCCATAGCCCTCCTTGTCTGTGGACCATTTGGGGGCTCTGAGGTAATACAGATGGTCTCCAGCCTTGAAACAGAGGAGTAGAATTTTAATTATCAAAAGCCCTAGGCTGTCTTTATTCCTTGATCTTAACTATTGGGCTATGGCTGCCATTTATATAAACACTTCAAATTTTGCAAAGCACTTTATGTTATCTCCTTGGATTCCAACAATGGCCTGGTTAAGGAAGGTACTTTAGGGATTCTTTTTGAGGAGACCAGAGCTCAGAAAAGTTCAATGACTTGACCATTGTCATAAAGGTAGCAAGTTGTCAAAGAAGGAATTTGAACCCAAGTCCTTCCTTTCTCCAAGTGGAGTGCTTTTTGCACTATACCCCCAAAGAGGGCTGAGCTTTAGATCTCTAAGGTCCAGACATTATGCATAATAACATGGTTGAGACAAAGTATATAAAGCACTTTGAAGACATGAAAGCATTATTATCTGCATGCCGATGGCTCCCAAATCTTTATCTCCGGATCTATTTTCACCCCTGAAGTTGAGCTTTACATTTCCAGCTGTCTGCTAGATCAATCCACTTAGGTGCTCCATGGGAAGGCATCTCAACCTCAGCACACCCAAACCAGAAATCATTATGTGTCCCTCAAGGCCCATTCCTCTTCTGAAGATAGATGGATTCCTAGTTCTATTGAAAGCACCATCATCCATCCTTCCTGTCACCCTCATTCACAACCTTGGAATCATCCTTCTCTCATCCCTGTCCCCTGCTCCACAATACCCATTTGCCAAGTTTTGTAAATTTTTCCTTCATAGGATTTCTTACATCTGTCTCCTTTTTCTCAACTCATAGTTTTTGCCCTAGTTTAAGCTTGAATTATCTCTTACATGGACTATTTTTTCCCCAGAGGAAAAACCATTTAATAAAATAATGTCAATGCATATAAAATGGAATTAAACCAAGCAGTAAACATTTTCTTGACTAATACCAAATGGCTGCTACTTTCTTAATCCTTCAGAGTGCTAGTTACTGTTCAAATAATCCTTATGTCTCCCCAACACAGCAGGAGAAAGACAAAGTACAATTCTTACTTGTACTATTGTAGTAGATTTCTGATTGCTCCCCCTGCTTCTGGTCTCTCCCCTTGTCAAACTATCCCTCCCTAGTTGATAAATGATATTCCTCTAACACAAATCTGACAATGTTACCCTCCTACTCAGAAATACTAAATGACCCTCTTCTGCTTTTAGGATAAAGTACAGAATTCTCATCCTGTCATTTAAAGACATTTAAAGAACTCTACAATTGGGCTCCCCAAAACTTTTCCAATACTGCTTCATATTACTCCCCTTTGAAAACTCTTTGATATTTCATCTTTCCCTCCATGTCTCTACAGAGGTCAACTCCTAGGTCTGGAATGCCTGCCCTATTCACATCTACCTCTGAGAATCCCCAACTTCCTTCAAAGCTCTGCTCATTTTCCATCTCTGACACAAGGCCTTTTCTCATTCTCTGAGTTCAGTGGTTCCAATTTAGTGGTTCTTCACCATGGTCTAGTAGGTTATTGCTAAAAATTCCTTAGTGACACCTTAAGGAGTAAAGAACCGGCTAGTTATACTATAAATATGTTTTCTTCTGCAAAAACAAACATATGTATATTTGGAGCATCATAGATTTTTGTTTCTGCAGTAATTTAGAGCTTTTTTTTTTTAAACAAAAGTTATTGTTGCAGTAATTGTAAGCACTTGATGAGTAAATCTAAAAGAATATTATGAGTAGTATATTAAATTACCCTGGGGGTTCACAACATATTTTCTTTTTTTGGTTGAAAGGGTTTTGAGGAAAGAAATTGTTGGGAGTCTCTGCACCTTGTTAGCGCTCTGTCCTCCTTGAAGCTATTTTGCATTACATTGCATACATTTTATACTTATTGTATTTCTTTCATCCCTGTCACTGAGTAGAATCTAAACTCCTTGAGAGCAGGGACTGAGTTTTACTTTTCTTTCAGTATTCACTGTCCTATCATATAGTAGGCAATTAGTAAATGTTTGTTTTTTAAAATAAATTTTTATCCCTTTAAAAAACAAAAATTTAGGGGGTGGCTAGGTGGCACAGTGAGTAGAGTGTCAGCCCTGGAGTCAGAAGGACCTGAGTTCAGATCCGGCCTCAGACACTTAATGCACACAAACAAAAAAAACAAAAAAAAACCTAGCCGTGTGACCTTGGGCAAGGTACTTAACCCCAATTGCCTTCCAAAAAGCAAAAAAAAAATATTTTTTGTACATTTCTAGAATTTCTTCCAATATTTTTCCCTTTTCCCCTCCCAAAAAGTCAACCCCCTTACGAAAAAAAAGCATATATATTTTTTTCTTTTTGGAGGGGAGAGGGCAGGGCAATTGGGGTTAAGTGACTTGCCCAATGTCACAAGGCTAGTAAGTATGTCAAGTGTCTGAGGCTGGATTTGAGCTCAGATCCTCCTGACTCCAGGGCTGGTGCTCTATTCACTGTGCCACCTACCCACACCCAAAAGTATAATTTTTAAAGAAAAAAAGAAAGAAGAAAAAGATGAGCAAACATGATAACACTGAAAAAGTCTGAAAAGGTATGCAGTGTTCCACAACCAGGGTCTTCCACCTCTGCAATAATAAATATTGATTTAAATTATCAGAGAGCAAAAACCTAGACATAATTCCATCATCTCTTCATGCCAACCAGAAATATGGCATCTGTATTGCTACATATTATTAGGGTAGTGAGGTGGTGCAATAGATAGTGCCTGGTCTGGAGTCAGGGAGACTTATTTTCATGAGTTCAAATCCAGTCTCAGATACTTATTAGTTGTATGACTCTGGGTAAATCCCTGTTTGCCTCAGTTTCCTCATCTATAAAATAAGCTGGAGAAGGGAATGGCAAACCACTCCAGTATCTTTGCCAAGAAAACCCCAAATGGGGTCATGAAGAGTCAGCATGACTGAAACAACTCAACAACAATATATTCTAATTTACATTGTTATTAAAATTCTTGTTTTATAAGTTAGTATAAGAGGGATGGGATAGTGACTGAATTAGTGGTTTTGGTTTAGAGAACTTCCAGATGAGAAAATTCCCTCTACCCATTCAGTTTAGCATTTTCTCTGTAAATTCTAGTAATAGATAATTGTCTAAAGCATTGCCAGACACATAGCCAGAATGAATTAGAGGTAGGATTTGAATCCAGGTCTTTCTGGCTTGGAGGCCAGCTCTAGCCACTAGGCTATGTTGCCTCTAGCTAGGATTAGCAAAACCTAAACCACAGCTATTGCACAACATGCCCAATTTTAAAATGGCTCTTGTGATAAGCTATTGGCTGTGTCTATTGGCATGGGTTGTTTCAATGCCTAGTGAACAGACACAGAGATCTTATAAAAGAAGGTGGGGTGTAGCCACCAGCTCTTTCTCTGGTAGAGCCTGTGCTGGTACTGCCTGGAATCTGAAATGACTTTGTATTTTCTGGACAGAAAATAAGATCTGTTCCTTACACAAAAGCCTCTTGGTTCTGAAGACAATTCCTCAGAACTTCGATTACATGAAGGAATCTTTTGGGAAAATAAGACATAATCTTCTTGTCCACTTTAGTCAAAACAAAGAAATCATATGCAACTACTTAAAAACAGAACCCTAAATTCAGTTAGTGGCATGCTGTCACTGAGTGATCCCCTTCTCCAAGGGCATGTGGTCTCATTGTGGACCTGCCCAGGCTTGAGTTTAGGGAAGATGACTCCCAACTTTACATAGGCAACCCTAAACTGACTTTTGAACTCTGGTATTGCAATTGCCTTTTGGACATGCCTATCTGAATATCCCTGTAGCATCTCAAACTCAATGAGTGTAAAACTGAACTCATCAACTCCCCATCCCATCAACTATTCTCTGTCTCTAATCAGCAGCCAGATCTCTAGAACATCTCTCGATCTCTCTCCTTGTCTCTGCTCCTAGAGTAGTATAAACCTTATAGCCTCGCCTGAACTATGCTAAGAATCTCTTAATTGGTTTCTCTGTCTCCAGGCTCCCCAACCTCTTTTATTCTTTTTCTTTTTAGAGACAATTGGGGTTAAGTGATTTGCCCAGGGTTACACACTTAGTAAGTGTCTGAGGTCATATTTGAACTCAGATTCTCCTAACTCCAGTGCCAATGCTCTATCCACTGTGCCACCTAGATGACTCCAAGTTCTCCCCCTTTCTAATTCTTCTTCTGTACGGCTGCTAAAATATTCTTCTGAAGATACAGATATGAACATGTCATTCACCTGCCCAAAAAAGCTTCATAGACTTCCTATTGTCTCTAGGGTGTTAGACAATGTGGTTTCAATCTACCTTTCAAGCCTCATTTCACATTGCTCTTCTTGGCACATTCTGTACTCTCTCTACCCAAACTAGACCACTGGCTATTCCTTGTATTGACATTCCATTCCGCACCTCTAAATACTAGAAAAAAAACTGCCCCCCATGTTTTGATTGTCCTCCTTACTCAATTCTTCCTCTCTTAACCATTGCCTTCCTTCCTGATGCAGCTCAGATGCTATGGTTTTCATGAATACAATGAAATTCAACCAACACTTACTAGGTGTCTACTACATGGAAGGTGCTATCCTAGGTGCTGAGGACACAAATACACAATCTCAACAGGCCCTGTTTACATACGCAACTTTTACACAGACAAGAAGATAAGAAAGTGATTTGGGGATTAGGAAAGACCATAAGCAGCCCGGGGGAATTAGGAAAAATCTCATAGGGAGTGTTACCAGATCTTGGTCCCTTGAAACCTCTGTCCTCAAATTACCTGCTATCTCTTCTAGTACAGGGGCTTGGTGAACTTGAATGTGAAAAAAAGGACTATTTTCTTGACTTTCACCAAGTCCTAACTGAAACTGAGCCTAATGTCAGTATTTTAAAAATGTATTCTGGGAAAGGTCTATAGACTTTACCAGATTGCCAGTGGGGTCTATGACACAAAAGAGGCAAAGAACCTCCCGGCAAGTAGGGTTTAACATCCTCAAGGGCAGAGACTGCCCCATTTTTATCTCTGTGTCCCCTAGAACAGGTGCTTGTATATAACAGGAGCTTAATAAAGGTTGGCTCTGCCATTAGATTTTGGGAATGAGTTCATGGGGGCTGAGATAAAGGTCTGTGTGTCAGCAATACATTCAGCCTTGATTGGCACAAAATTGAGGGAAGGGGTACCTAAAGGCTCAGCCCTATTTTAAGAGAGGATATGCATTAATCTGAAAGAGTCTGTTCATTTACCTAATACCCCAGAAAGGAGGAGTGGACGTGCAAATACTCTGACCAAAACACAAATTTTATGTATTTTCCTCCTAATAATTTATTCACTTTACAAAAACAGCAGGCAAGGGGGTTCATCTGCAGTTTGGCCCCAAAGCTGGCCTTTTCCTCATTCCTTCTCTCCCACCGCATTCTGTCATTTTTATTCATAGTTGCACAGTGCCTTTTCTTACCCTTACCCCCAGTTTGTGGTCCTCTAAGCATGCTCTTTGGCAAAGCAGGAGAGTTGGAGGATGCTAATTAAAACTGTTTCGAATGTCACTCTCTCAGACTTCCTGCGCAAATAAGGGGCAGAAAATGGCTTAAGTGCCAGGCCCAGATAATTTTGTTCTATTCTTGTGTGCAACCGACAATTAGACTTGACATTAGGCACAATGCATTCCCATATGACCTTTTCTTAGAATGTAAGTAATTCATGAGAAGGAATTTTGATTGTTAATTCATGAACAATTTCCCTCACACCCCTTCCCCAACCTTTCCACAATTAAGGAACATGGATGTAGCCATGGAACCTATTAAAAGCAAGAAAATTGGCAGGCAAACTCAGTCTATGTGTAGACTGTTTTAGTCTTTCAGAGAACCTATAGAAGATGCTTCTGCCACCACACTGAATCCTTGCTCTGAGATGATTTTGTTAAAGAGCTCTGATGTAAAGCAGGTGTACTTTAGATTCTTTTTGAAGTGAGGAGTCTTACTGGGAAGGCAGACCCAGGGCACAGCCCTTGAGGAGGGGGTTATGGTAAGGCACAATCAGATTTTAGTGCCTTTCACAAATACTGATGAATATTGGAAGTTTGTATACACTATTCTCAAATTCCACATTGGTGACCAGATATCCACACACACAGTCTAAATTTATTTCATTCTACTTTTACATTTCCCCAATTCCCTCATGCTCTGGCAGTGGAGTTATTTGTTGTGATGGCTCTTCAGAAAATTCAAGGAAGAATATAGCCACAGATGAAACTGGGCCATTTGTAACTAGGATATTTATTTGCTTTTAAACATGACAAATGCTTCTAGATCTTTTGCTATTATGTACTTAGCCTCTTATCTCTCCCTCCTTCCTCTTTGCTAAGGTAATCTCCTCACCGTGTCCGTGTCTGATTCTCCTACTCCCTCATCCACTTTCTGACTGTGTTTTTCTTCACACTTCACTGCATACCCAAGGCATTGCTCCCCACTCAAAGCTGACCTTGAAGTCCGCCTTCTCTTCTTCAAATGTTCCTCGAGGCTAGCCTAGTCTACCTCCTGAGTGAAACTTTCTTTACTTAAGTGGAAATTAAATGTAAACAGTACCCCAATCCATTCCAGAAATGCCAGTTTGTCTTCATGGGAAGCAATTGGTCACCATCCCAGCTATCATAAGATACATGAAAAATTTATTTTTAACGGTGACTGTTATATTTTCATGTTTACTTGTTTCAAAACATCCTTGTATTTATAGCTGAAAGAAGAAGAGAGATGACTGATAAATGTGAAATGGACTAGATTTGCTAGCGTTCCCGGAGTTATCTCTTCTCACCCATGACAATGGAACCAAGCCACATTTGGACTTGAATACCCCAGTACCCATTTGGTAACTGAAAAAACAAATAGCACTCAGGATGAAGTTGGGGAAAGGAGCTGGACCTGACTGAATACATTCAGTAGAAAATTGCTTTAGTTGGAGTAGTCTTAGAAGTAATCAGGGGCGGCGAGGTGGCGCAGTGAGTAGAGCGTTGGCCCTGGAGTTCAGAACCTGAGTTCAGATCCGGCCTCAGACACTTAACGCACACACAAACAAAAAAAACCTAGCCGTGTGACCTTGGGCAAGTTACTTAACCCCAATTGCCCTCCAAAAGGCAAAAAAAAAAGAAGTAAACAGGAAATAATTGTCAAGATCTTAAAGAGTAAGAAACTTCACAGGAAATATTTTATATGCTATTATTACCCAGAGGGCAACCTCAGCAGCTACTGGACTATGTGCCTACATCATTGCTACCATTTTTCAAAACATTTGTTGTATTTTATTTAACTTAATATGAAAAATTGATATGTAAATATTTACTCACAAAATATCAATCAGTTAATCAATAAGGGTTTTTTGGATACCTACTATGTTCCAGGCACTGGGTGGGGTATCAAGTACACAAAAGCTTAAAATTAAATGTTCTTTGCCCTCAAGGTGATTACAATATATTGGGGGAGACAACACATTATACTTGTGGGGTGATGCCTTTAGATTGGGGATGAACAGAGAGGAGGAGGATGGAGATCTGCTGGGCCCTCAGCACTCCTCTGGGAATAGCTCTAATAATTCCTATCTCACTACATTTTAGTGAGAATGGTTTATTCTAATAATATCATACTGAAGATGACCTTAAATGATGAAAATATAAGACAGGAACAGACTGAATTTAGTTTATTGGTGGTACCAAACTGTACCTGCACAGTCACTAAATTGAGAAGCAGAGAGACTATAAGATCTTAATGTATTTGCTTTTTGATAAAGGAAAGTATTTGACTCAACAGAGCAAAAATCATCTCTCCTTCAGCAAGGTGCTTCCCATCCATATATTAAGATCACAGAAGCTTCGTATATGAGATCCACATAGAGGACCACATAGATGTAACCACAAAGAGAACTTTGTTTAACCATCCTGATTATCAATAATAGCATGAGGCCCAAGGCAGAGAGACATATCCTCGAAGGCATTTGTCACTGTCAGGAAGTCTGTTCTACACAAGTCTGTTCTAAAAGAAGTAAAAACATTTCCTGTTGACATTGAAAGTCTTTAGACATTCATGTTTGTTAAAGACATTGCACACATACAGGAGAAGGCAAATGGATGGAGAAATAATAGGGCATTCTAAATAGAGTTTAAATCTTACTCTGCGATAAAAGGTCTGAGCCCCAATGGAGCTGTGTGTTTTACAGATATGGAAGCTGGTTGGGCATTCCTTTGAGTTAATTCACGCATGCTAATATCTTAGACAAATACTAGAGATGGTAGATGATTCTAGAATTGAATAAGAGGAAGAGAAGGGAGATAGATGGAATTTCATCTACTATACAATGCTGTCAACGATCCCAAACTTTGGCAGAAAATGGACCTTTTATGACACATGATGCTATCTGGCTGCGAATCCTAGAACACCTACTCTTAGAAGAATACAAGTCAGAGGTGACCCAGCGGGCAATGGAAAAATGGAAAGATATCTGGTGGGTGTAGTTAGGCAGCAACATATCATCAATAATGATTTATATAAGAAAAAAATAGTAAAGGTTGCAAAAAATATTTATGATTAGGAGGTGGACCCATCATGCAGTGAGACATAATGGATGAATTGCCTCAGCATTGCAGAAATATCAAGAATGTTAAAAGGAACACAACACAGAAACTAGCTGTGTGACCTTGGGCAAGTCACTTAACCCCAAATGCCCTCCAAAAAAAAGGTAAAAAAAAAAGAATATTAAAAGGAACCAGGAGGAAGGTCTCTAGCACATTGGGTGGATTCCCTTGGCAAAGTCTATAGAAGAATATGGATATAGTCATATAAGATGAGAAGGTATGAGAGGTCACAACCTATACTGTGGAAAGAGCACCCATATTAGTAATATTTTGGATCCACTGAAGCATCTAAGTATCTTGATATATCCATCTATTCTGTGTCATGTCTTCTTGCTTCTTCTTGCTCTCCTCATCTCACTCCATCCTACATACTAATGCCATAGTAATACGACTTAAGTGAAGATCTGACCCTGCGACCCCCTCCTCAGTCAACTCCAGTGGCTCTCTAGTGCTTCCAGAATCAAATATAAACTCAACTTAGTTTTTAGAGCCCTCCACAACTGGGCCCCAGTCTATCTTCCCAGACTGGTTGGGCATTTTTTGCATTCCCACAGTCTGTGATTCAGACAAACTGGCTTTCTCTCTGTTCTTACACACAGCATACCATCTTCCTTCTCTCTACCTTTGCACTGGCATTTCTGGAATGGACTTCTGCCTTACCTCCCTCTCAAAAAGTCCCTCTTTTCCATTAAGCTGCAGCTCAGACACCATCTTTTGCATGAAGTCTCTTCTCTTTCCTCTAACTGCTGGTGTTCTCACTCCAAAATTACTGTGTATTTAACTCCTACATATGTGTCTATATGCACACATACATTTCTTATTAACTTCATAGGTATGCTATTTAAAGTTGTTTTTTTTTTTTTTGCTTTTTGGAGGGCAATTGGGGTTAAGTAACTTGCCCAAGGTCACATGGCTAGTTTTTTGTGTTTATGTGTCTGAGGCTGGATTCGAACTCAGGTCCTCCTGACTCCAGGGCTGGCACTGCTATTTAAAGTTTTATAAATACTTGTTGTTTTTCCCATTAGAATGTAAACTCTTTGTGAGACAATTATTTTTGCACTTTTCTCCGTAGTGTGTGGCACAGTGACTGGCACAGTAGGCATTCAGCAAATACTCATTGCTTAATTGTCATTGATAAGAAGAATGATTAATTTGTCCAGTCATTTTTTAGTTGTGTCCAACTCTTTGTGACCCCATTTGGGGCTTTCTTGGCAAAAATTCTGGGTCACACAGTTAGTAAGTGTCTGAGGCCAGATTTGATCTCAGGAATACTTTAGGCCAGCTGCTTTATTCACTAGCTGTCACCTAGAAATCCCTGATAATTAATACATACTTTTAAAAAACTCATAGGTATTTCTCCCTTCAGTCACTCATGCTTTTAAATTATGTAAAACCTGGGTCCTTAAAGCTGCTACATAATTTTTTTCTTGTGCAATATAATTGAGAAACAGGTGAGGCTTTTCTATTTTGTAGTAAGTATCCTGAGAGAGTTAGTGCCTGAATCTAGATGCTTGAGTTATCAGGCATCCTGTCTTTTTTACTGTTAATTTAATGATCCTTTCCTGAGGGGGTGGTCTAATCACCCATTGTGGAGTTTGTTGTAATAAAACATGACATTTGAATCTTATGCCTACTATCTAAACCAAAAAGAATTGGGACCATAACAGCTAAGATCTAATCTATGCATGTAACAAAGTTCCCTCTGCAGAAGGGAATGAAAACATTCAATGGATGCCTTGGAGATCTCAACAGCAATTTAATCCAACCCATACTGGCCTAGTCAAGCCCTCCACAACATAATAACAATAACAATGTAATAATAACAATAATTAACAACTACCACCTAGGTGCCACACATTCCTAGCAACTGGTCATCCAGTCTCTGCCAGAAGACCTCTAGTGATGGGGAATGCCCAACGTACTGAGGCAGCCCATTGAACTTGTGGGCACTTTATAATTGTTAGGTTTTGTCTGTACACCAAGCCAAGATGTGTTTCTTTTGAATTTCCTTCTTAATTGGTCAACCACCAACTATGTGATGTTATGAGAAACTCTTTAGATCTTGGAAGATCCAAGAAAGGGCATCTTTGGACCACTTAATGTGATTCAACAAACATCTATTACGTTTACTGTAGAAAAAGCATCATAGGAAAGCAAAAGTATAGAATAAATCTGTTTAAACCTTCATAGGATCAAGAAAATTGCCCAAAACTCCATTAAGAAAATCATAGACTAGGGGTGGCTAGGTGGTGCAATAAGTAGAGTACCAGCCCTGGAATCAGGAGGACCTGAGTTCAAATCCAACCTCAGACACTTAACACAAAACTAGCTGTGTGACCTTGGGCAAGTCAATTAACCCCAATTGCCTTACATTCCCCCCTCCAAAAAGAAAATCATAGACTTAAGGCCATTTTACAGTTGAAAAATCTGAGGCACACACAAGTAAGGGACTTGCCCAAAGTTGAACAGATGCTAAGTGTCAGAATCAGGACTCAAACCTGGATCTTCTGGCTCCAGATATATCTCTCTCCATTTGACCTCCACATAAGGAGGAGACCTTGCTAGGGCCTTAGTGGGTGAGATAAGCTCAGGTAAATATGATGAAACGATTAAGATTAATGATGACATTACCTTCTTCCAGAGATGATGATAAAAATGATCTGTGATAGAGAAGGGAGAGTCATATAGAAACAAGTATGTTTCACCATTAATCTATATTACTCCATCATGCTTGGCACAGTTCCTGGGACAGCGTAAGCACTCAGCTAATTCTAGTTGACTTGCCCATCACCCTTAGCTAGCCTGTTTGAATCCAGGATCTGCATGTGCTACAAGAAAATCTGATTACTTTGTAGAAAATCCAAGGAGTGTGGATTTTCAGTATTCTGTTGTAGTTGGGCTGGTGGTGACAAAAGAAAGGATGATAAAATGTTAGCTTTGGAAGAGATCTTGGTGGTCACATAGTCCAAAACTAAACTCCACATAGGAATATCCCTTATGACATTTCTGGGGAGTGGTTGTCCAGCTTTTCAGCTGGGGTGTTTAGCCTGCAGGGGTCTATGAACTTAAAAAAATTAATTGTTGTATATCACTATTCTTTGCAATCCTATGTATTTTATCCTATGGATTTAAAAACATTATTCTGAGAAGGGATCATGGCCTTTACAAGGCTGCCAACAGGGTTTAGAACACATGCAAAAAGGCTAAGAAGCCTCACTCTAGAAGGACTCACTTCCTTATGAAATAGAATATTCTATTTTTTGATAGCTCATGTTGTTAAAAAGCTCTACATTATATTGAAGGAAAATCTAGTATTTTTAGGAAGTACATTTTCTGGGCCACTCCTGACAGGTCTCTGTTTGGGCCAGCTAGGTGTGGTAGTAGTTAGAGCTCCAGGTCTAGAGTCAGGAAGACCTGAGTTCAAATCCAATGTCAGACACTTACTAGTTGTGTGACTCTGGGCAAGTCACTTAACACTGTTTACCTCAGTTTCCTCATCTGTAAAACAAGCTGGAGAAGGAAATGGCAAACCACTCCACTATCTTTGCCAAGAAAACCCCAAATGGAGTCACAGAGAGTAGGACATGACTGAAAAACAACAAAACAACAGCAACTTCTGTCTATTGGCCCATCTCCTGTGGCAGCAACAAGACAGGTTGACACTCATTTGAAACCTTTTCCCATGTTGTTTAGTACTTCAAGGAGGCATATGTTCATGAATGAAGAAGTATGCTCTCCACTGAGGCAGACAGAAATCTTCTATGTACCTTAGTAGATAGTTTTCTGAATGCTTATGGCAAAAACAAATAAACATGAAAGACTCCATCAGTTGGCAGCTAATCCTTGGTTGAAGAGCTTTTCTCATCTCAGTTGAGGCTGGTCCTTTTCCAGACAGTTTATCACTGGATCTATACTTAAAGTCAGAGCTTGGACTCTGCTGGCATCGCCTTCAAGAATCCAGAGTCATCTCCATGTTATAACAAGGCATTGGAAAAAGGACTTTATTGGATACATTTTATGTGACAGACCTTAAAATGTGAATTGAGACACAGTATGGTGTGGCAGCTAGGTGGTGAAGTAGAGAGCCCCTGGCTTGGAGGCAGGAAGACCTGAGTTCAAATCTGCCCTCTGATACTTCCTAACTGTGTGACATTGGGCAGGTCACTTAACCTTGTTTGCATCAGTTTCCTCATTTGTCAAATGAGCTGGAGAAGGAAATGGCAAACTGCTTCAGTATCTTTGCTAAGAAAACCCCAAAGGGTTCACAAAGAGTTGGACATGACTAAAATGAATGAACAACAACATGGAGTGGTGGAGAGAGAGCTGATCTTGGGGTCATGAAGACTTATTTTCAAATCCTCCCTCTAACTCATACTAATCATTCGACCCTTGACAAGTCACTTAACCACTTGAGCTTCTCTGGCAACTATCCAAGATTGTGAGTGGCAGATTAGGCTGTGCTTGGTATTGGCTTAGAGAGCTCCTCGCTGAAAGCTCCCAACAGGAATTTATGAGCTGCTCTTCTTTTAGAAGAATGAGCCTTCTAGAAGGTGATGTACAGATGGTTGAAGTCTTTTATCATAACTTCATCTTGACAGCAGATTTGGAATATTTATGAGGAAATCATCTGTATTCCATCATCCTCATTCTCTATCTGTCTGGGCAGTCCATAGTAAACTCTAATAATGTACCTTTCATTTCCTCCACTCTTTCACAAGCACTATTTTCAAGGTCACCAGAGACTTAAAAGACAAGTTTTGTTGTTCTCTCTCTCTCTCATCCCTTCCTATAAACTCATTCTATGTAAGAAACACTATTTTTTTAAAGACAAAAAAGAAAAAATGGGGGAAAAATAAGCACAACTAATCAACACATTGAAAAGGTCTGCAAATATGCCATGTGTAATACTTGTGGATCTCCCATCTCTCACAAAAGGTAGAGTAGAGAATCTTCTCATTTTTTAAGCAATGCTTTCTTTATAATTTTGCAAATCCACTTTTGATTTTTTTTGTGGTTGTTCTTTCCATTTATGTTGTAGTCATTGAGTATATTGTTTTCTTGGCTCTGCTTATTTCACTCTGTATCAGTTCATTTAGATTTGTCCATGCTTCTCTGTATCTATTACATTAATCATTTCTTACAGTACAGGAAATTTCCTTTACATTAATGTACCACAAATTATTTAGCCACTCACCATCTATTTTGTTTTCAATTCTTTGCTATGCCCCCAAATGCAATATTTTTTCAAATTCATCCTTTCTCTACCCATACTGACATTATTCTACTTCAGGCCCTTGTTAGCCAGAGCTTGGATTGTACTTGGTAATTTTAAATAACCAGAATTTAAGAGTAAACGGAAGAGGGAATCACCAAAGCCAAGGCTGAGGCCTTGGGCATAACTTTCTTGTTGCCCCTTCAGTCTCTTAAATGTCATGCCTTATAATGAGCTGCCTTGGCACGGAATCACTCCATCTATGGGTCTCTTCCAGGTCTTTGGCTAGTTTTCTTTTTATCCTGCTGGATTGCTGGCTTCTTTTGGGAACAGGAACAACTATACAGAAACGTAATTGTCAATAAGTCAGATTTCCTTATTTTTATGGCAGGCAACTATTCTCAGTCGACTTGTATGGCATAGTTTGGGTCACAGGAGATTTAACTGAATTGTGCCTTGAATTCTTCACTGCTGGGGTGTGAACTCTCTTTTCCAAAAAACATTTAAATGCTTTTCTCTATTCACAACCCATTCTCCTGATTCTGTGATAGCTGGGAGTAGAGGAGGTTAGCTCCATAAACAGTACCAGCTCCCAAATCAAAGTGGGTCTGATCTGATTGTCAGCAAAATACGAGAATGCCAAAGAAAAAGCTCTTTGAAGGAGAGAGAAGTCGTGAAATTTATGATATCAGACTGTCAGCAAATCAGTAGGACTACTAGCATGTGTCTTTCTCCTTGAGAAATCAGATGCACTTGTGGGGAATGCCAGAACTCTGTCAGCGGAGGTGTCTGCAGCAGCTCAATAATCCTCATAAATATCCTTATTAGGAATGCGCCTCAGGAACCAGGATGCAGCCTCTGTTAGCAGCACAACACTCCATGCATTTAAAACTACAGTCATGGGAAATCATCAGGGTGAGAGAAGGCCCTGACTCCTTCTTCATGTCCCGTCAGTGTAGTCTTCAATAACGAAGAAGGGAGCAGCTAGGGAAACAGATTGGCTTCCTAGCATCTTGTTGGAGAAACTGACAACACAAGCTGTTCCCTCTTTGACAACCAACAGGCCATTCCTCTGCTTCTGGTGAGGGTTGGTTCCAGCACTTTGTTGCCCAGTATGGGGGATGGAGAATAAGGCAGATCATGAAACAGACCACGCTCTGAAGTATCTTGCATCACAGCCTATGGTTCACCTTGAGTCTACTGGCCCCTGTATAGTCAGAGTAGGTTGGAGAATGAGTTGAAAGGACTTTTTTTTCCCTTGGGCAGACCCTGATGGGTCAAGGGAGTACTCCAGTCCCGTTGGTATCGTTGCTATGGCTTGGAGCCACACAAAGCCCTGGCTTTGTGTATCTGGACTGAAAGCTTTCTGGCCCTCTCCCCAGTAACTGTATTTCAAGAAAGCTGGAGAGATGCTCTACCCTGAGGCAGAGGGAGATGAGAAAACTGGCAATATCCAAGACAGTTTTTTTGTTGGCACTCTTAACACTCTCTACCATATGTAGTTCTTTCCTTTTTCTTCTCATCTTCACCTTGACTTCACCCCTCCTTCCTTTTTCTCTTCCCCTTCCTCTCCTTCTGGCTTTCTAGTGATACCAATGGACATTGCCAAGGCCAGAGTGGTGCCATGATGATGTCTACCTACCATGCTGCCTTCGACATGAACTGCTTGATAAATACAATAATTATAGCTAGTGTGTGTGTAGAGCTTTGTGATTTGCATAACACTTCACATGTTAATTCCTTTGAGTCTCACAACAACCCTTTGAAGTAGGTAATATTATTATCCTCATTTTTCATGAGAAAACTAAGTCTGAGATGTAAAGTAGTTTGAACTAAGGTTTTCTGACTCCCAGTCCAGCATTCTATCTCCTATGACATCTTGTTGTGAATTTGTAGGATACCCCCATCATTACCCAGAACAGCTCTTTGAAGATACTCTTTGTCCTAGCTATAAAATCAGCATGGACCCCATGAGACAGGTAAAGAGACCCAGAAACACTACCCAAACTGCCAATCTCCTTCCCTAGAGAAAGAGCAAACAGGGCCACTGACTTGCCAAGGGAGACAGAAGCAAAGACCCAGATGGTTACAGTCAAGCTGTTGCTGACTGCTCAGCTTACATCTCCACTTAACTCTACATTAGTCTTTAATGCTCACAAAGAAATGAGTTGGCCTGACCAGGGTACACCAGCATGGAAGGCAGTGTGAAGGTAGCTTCCCCTAAACTGTGTGGGAGTGCAGTCCTCCAGGCTCCCCTCTGAAGTGGTTCCTGAGGTTTCACAGTAATATTCATGTCTGGTGCACAACCTTAGTTGTGTTCCTCTGACCTTGGCTCTGGACCTATTGCTAATGTGGTACGCAGGCTAAAAAGGTCAGTGGGCCTTCTGTGGCATCTATTTCCCAGTAACTGTAAAGATTTGCCACTTGGAGAGATGGTTAAATCCCTGATGCCTGTCACTGCTTATTCAAACACAGAATGAAAGAAACATGTGCCTGATAAAACAAAGTAGAGAGATTTCAGGATGGAGCGAGACATTTTTTTTTTTTTTTTGCTGGAAACATCAGTGATAAACTCTCCTTTCTTCTCTGTTCTCTCCTCCTCTTCCATACCCCACCCCTGCCAAATCAAAAGGATAGAAAGATAACAATGAAACAAGGGTGCAGAATTTGGGATACAGAAAAATGAAATAACTCTGTGCTGTCTCTTTTTTGAAAGCATCCCTTATGATGACTAATGCATTTTTGGTTCAGTAGAGGGCAGAGTGAGATTTTTTTTTAATACCCTCAGAGGGCTGTGTGTGTGTGTGTGTGTGTGTGTGTATGTGTGTGTGTGTTGTGTGTGTGTGAATGCTTTTGGTAGCTAAAATCAAGAAAACATACAGCAGGGAAGTATTTCCATGGAAGATACATAGAGACACTGCTGTAAGCAACACCTGTGTCTGTGAATGCCAAGGATGCTTGTCAGCACCTAGCAAATCCCCCCTGCCAACAAGGTGTATGATATAGCTGTAGGGAAAGAGGCAGCTCCTCAGGTTCTCCTGTAGTATTCTCCCTATTGTGACAGCTAACAAAACAATAGCTCTTTAGGGGCCACTAGCACACATTTAGACCAAAGTGCTCCGGAGCTATTGTTAGTGAAGGTCACAGGAAGGGCTCTGGAATAGCCACTACCTGGGGCCCATCAGCTTGGTCATAAAAATATTTGGCTATTTCCACATAGCTTTAAAATACAGGTATTTAATTTTATGCATTTTAAGACATCATTCTGAGAAAGGGTCCCAAAGGGGTCTGTGCCACACAAAACAGTTAGGAAGTTCTGTAAGATGGAAGGTTTACCCAAATGATAAGGAGCCTAGAGTAACACTTCTGATAAAAAGGTCATATAGAGTCTCACATTATGCTGTGGCTTTGGTTATGTTGTTGTTGTTATTCAGTCATTTCAGTCATGTCTGACTCTTTGTGACCCCATTTGGGGCTTTCTTGGCAAAGATACTGGAGGGGTTTGTCATTTCCTTCTTCAGCTCATTTTATAGATGAGGAAACTGAGGCAAAGAGGGTTAACTGACTTGTCCAGGGTCACAAAGCTAGCAAGTGTCTGAGGCTGCATTTGAACTCAGGAAGATGAGTCTTTCTGACTCCAGGCCTGGCACTCTATCCATTGGACCACCTGGCTGTCCCAGATTTGTTTACACCATCAGTTAAATTATGGCCCTAGCATGCACAGAGTATTTCATTCACTCTGACATAGAAAGCAGCATGGCTTAGAGGGCTGACCTTGATATAAGGAAGGTCTGAGGTAAGGTTTTGAATCTGACTTTGGCTGTGTGATCCTGGGAAAATCACTCAACTCCTCTGTACCCCAAATAACTCTCTAAAACTATGTTGCAGAGAAGGTGCTGATCTACATTGGCAGAGGGAGTTTCTTCACTGGGGAATCCCCATGCTAATTAAAACTTAGTTTGGCTTAAAAACAAACTCAGCAAAGTGGAAATCATGCCATTTAATTGTTCTCACTGCAATCCCTTTAATGTCCCCAGAGACAGTGTGACCTCACATCCATAAGTCCTTTTGGTTGTACTTTATAGTTCAGGATGTAATGAAGACAAAATTGCTAAGTGGGAAAGCTTTTCACCAAACCCTCCAAACTCCCTTCCTCTATTGTTCTCCAGACTCCCAGGTATTCTTTGTCCCTTAACCTTTCACTTCATCTAAACTCCCATTTACTCAGCGCATCTTAATTGCATTGGAGGAAAAGCAATTTAGACTAGGGGGTGAATGATATATACAATTTACATTTTTAAAAGGAAATTTATTAACAAGATTCTCTCCCATTGGTGGACTTTTAGGCGACTTAATAAACTGAAGTGAAAAATTCCAGGCAGTGTAGGGAAAGACATTCTTGGACAGATGAGCTTTCCAAGCCTCTGCCTCTGGGTAAGACTGACTCTGCTCAAAACTTTTCCATGTGTAAGGTCGGAAGAATGTGTGTTGTTATTTGACAAATGGGAAAATGGAAACATGGGGGATAGCCGATTATCCAATCATATAGCAAAATCACATTAGAGTTGAACCCCCAGGCTCGGTTTAAACCTTTAGCTCATTCCGCCATGGCATTTCTATAATGAAGATACAATCTTCACTGCCTCGGAGTTTTATTCTGCATTTTTTTTCCCTTTGGGCTCTGAAGAAGAAAACTTTGATGACCTTAAAAAATGGAATATCTTTTAAAATGTAGCAGTGGCCCTCCAGATTTCTTTTAATAGGCTTTAAATAATAGTGAATTGTTCCTCTCCCCCCACCCCCAAATACATTACAATTCTAGTATGTGGCAGTTTCTGAGTTCCAAACAATCTGGAGTTTCTGTAAAGACACATGGGCATGTTTACTTACTTGAATGGGCTACCTTATGGCTCAAGGGGAATTTCTGGTGTTGGTTTGTCCTAACTAGCTTCATGTACAATTGCTTCAACCTTTCTAATAACATCTTGCACAGTTGGGAGTACCAGGTCATCTCTATTAGCAAAAACAAAGCTTTTGCCTGCTTCCCAACCCCCACCCTATAGCCATTGACTCGGAAGATCGTGTGCAACACGATGCCAAGATCTGGTTTGGAGAAAGGCTTGTCTTTAAGCCCCAACCTCAGGCATTAGACAAATACACCTTCCTTGTTCTATCCATCAATGGTCACTCTGTAGAACTTGCTTTTCTAACACATTTTTGTGTATTTACTATTTCTTTTTTTCAGTGTTCCTTTGTACACTCATTCATTCTTTTAACATGAATGTTTTGGGCACTTACACAGGGGATCCAAAGAAGCTTAACAGGAGGTCCTTACCCTCAAGGAGCTTACAACCTGAAGGACAAATAAAAAGAATCATTGACCTCATTTTCCTTGCTGCCATCCTGGAAAATGATTCCCTTGGCTAAGGTTAACAACTGAGATGAACTTGCCCTTCGTCTACACTCTTCTGTGGTCTCACAGTTTTATATAGATGCATTTCTGTTCTGTTCAGGCATCTTATCCCCAGGAAAAGTGAAAGGAAAAAGTATTAAGCAGCAGGTACTGTGCTTAGTGGGCCAGTAGGTGGTACAGTGGATAGAGGGCAGTGCCTAGAGTCAGGAAACCTCATCTTCCTGAGTTCAAATCTGGCCTCAGATACTTCCTAGCTTTGTGACCTTGGGCAAGTCACTTAACCCTGTTTTCCTCAGTTTCTTCTTCTGCGTCAGAAAAGGAAATGGCAAACTACTCCAGTATCTTTGCCAAGAAAACCCCAAATGAGGTTACAAAGAGTCAGACATGACTGAAAAGTGGCTGAACAACAAGTTCAAAGGCTCTTTCTTGTCCTATAAGAGAGAATGCCAAAGGCAGATCTAGAATCTGATACTTGGATAACTTTGCTTTGGGTTGAAGGCTTCAGTAGAAATGAGCCAGTTACCACAGATGAACTTAAGTGGACCTACTGGCGGGCACATCCTAGGACTGGCATTATCATATGGGAAGTGAAATGTTTGTTTTTTGATTCTGAAGTTTATATAAGAGATTTTTGATGTAAGCATGTCCTGTTCTAAGGCAAGGCACTGTAGTGCGGGACAAAGGGTAGTGCACTCCATGTCAGAAGACTTGGATATGCATCTCAAATCTGCCACTTACTAGTGGGGCAATGTTGAGTAAGTCACTTAACAGCTCACAGGGAAATTGCCAATGGCATGACAATGCTGGCCCATGCTCCATGCGCACCTACTCGCTGCCCCTCTGTTTCTTGAGCATGCAGAGTGAGAGAAATTATTTTTTCATTCATATATTATAAGCCAGTTATTGAATTAGGACTAAACTAAAGGTTTTCCATTTCCTTATCCAGAAATCAACCATTGTGGGGAATCTTGGGCAAAACCTACCCAGCCAAGAAGGCTAAGAACTCGTCAAAGAGAGTAAGACATTCTAAGTTTAGGTGAATTGGTGGATTCCTGCTCACTGTATTTACTCAGACAGGTCTGGGGAAATGTGGATTCACCCTTTTATCAGATAGGTGATATGGACACCCATAAGTGTCTTTTACCAAGGCTGGGTACTCAGGGTCACCTAACCCAAAAACCTCACTGGCATAAGCCCACCTCTCATTATAATTATGTTATATATATAATATAGTATATAACACATATTAATATATGTCATATGTCAATATTTATTATATTATATTAATTATATATTAATATTAATTATATTATATAATATTCATTCTCTCTCATTATTTGTTAACCAATCAGAGTTGATTGCCACCCTCAGGAACACCCACCCTTCCAAGGGCATATAAGTGTTGAATGGGTTCTATAAGGGGTTTTTGGCATTCAAGAGTGTCCCTGACCCTTTTATTGAAAATACACTAACATTATTAATAAAATGATCAATTACTCAGAAACCATGTCTCTTAAACTTTTTAGATGTTATGAAAGGAACCTGGTTTGTACCTCTCAGCAGCGCTGAGGGACATGAGAGAAGCTGGTCTGGAAACCTTCACAGGCAGGGGTATATAGCATAGAATCTCTTTCTTCCTTCTTCTCATTTCCAAAGAAGTGATGCATTAACTGCCTCCAGAGATCTATTCCCAATATTTCCATAATTGCTGAGGTGGAGGATATTTTTTCCCTCTTTCAGGCAAAAAAGGACTAGCCATTCCCAAATGCCCACCTTAACCCAGCTTTAAGCTCATCCCCTGGGAGAATGCCTTCTTCCTGGAGAGCTGCTGTACCCCCTTGGATTTCCCTCTTGTTCCTTTAGCTCATTTCTCAACCCTTGCAGTCTGACTTCCAACCTTATCACTCAACTGAAATTGCTCCTTCCAAAGTTACCAATGACTTAATTGCCAAATCCAGGCCTTTTCTCAGGCCTTGCTCTTTCTTCTTCACTTCACTTCAGCACTAAACATTACTGCCCACCCTTTCCTTTTTGGGTTTTTGGCACAGAGCTTGCTCTTGGTTTTCTTTCTGCCTGTCCAACTGCTTTTTCTTGTTCTCCTCCGTTTGATCATTATGCCTGTTTGGCTCCTGAATTGTGGGTGCCCCTTAAGGCTCTGTCCTAAACCTTCTCTAGTGGTAGCCTCATTAGCCTTAAAGTTATGGGCATATGGCCAATTTTGATAGCTTCTTTCTTGAATGTATCTATCTAATAAAGCATTTTACACCAGCAGTTCTATACTAAGGTCAGAATAAGTGAACAAGCAACAGAGTGCTCATTCTATAGTCTGTGTGGATAGTATGCTTTTAAAAAAATATTAGCGGGGAGAGATGGGAAGCTACCCATGGGAAGCTCTCCTAGTGGCAGAGCACCCTGGGAATTTGTCCTTTGTGGAAGCAGTCCAACTCTGTAGGTACAGAGATTGAGGTTGCCATGTCAAACTCCCACATTTCTTTTAATCATGTGCTAGGCTGTAAAGTAGTTCTGAATTAAAGTGTGCCTCCTAGAATCTTTCTACTGCCAAGGAATGTTCGGAGAATGAAGAGAGAGGGAAAGAAAACCTTCAGGAAACATAAACTGAATTATTATTTAATAAGAAAAAATGTGCATGACTTTCATCATTTCTGAGCCAGGTGTAATTTACCTGGTGGAAGGGAACAGCTTGACCTATTTAAAAAAATAAATTGTTATAATAACATGGAGTCCAATAGTGAGTAAGTTGATGAGAAGTTAGTAAGAGGGAACTTTTCAATCATGGACATTTGTGTTCTTAGTTTTTCTGTCATTTTAGGCATGAGCTTTCTCATGGGCATGACAAACATAAAAAACATCAAAGCAAGTCCATGTGATCATTTACTAGGGAATGATTTTATTTTTAGCTGAAGTACCTGACCGCAGTAAAAATAGCTGTTGGGGGCACATGATGAAGGACAGACCATCTAAAGGAAAGAGCAAACTTCCAGAAAGGCCAAAAGACATATATTAAGCACTTACTATAGGCGCTGAGGAAAACAGATTAAACTAAGATGCAGTTCCTGTCTCCATGGAGCTCATAATCAAGGTATGTATGAAGTACCTACTGTGTGTTGAGACTGTTAGTGTCAGAGAATACAAACATTAAATAAGACAGCTCTTGTTCCCAGGCAGCTCATAATCTAGCAGAGAAGATGACTCAATTTCTCTAAGAATCCACTTCCTCATCTGTAAAAGGGAGAAATTGGAATAAATGATCTCCATAGCTCCTTTCAGCTCTAAGTTCTATTGCCCTACACACATACATGTGGTCACCATTTAAGGAAGCAGAGGATAAATATCAGTGTAGGAGGGTGCTATGCAGGGTCCAAGAGGAGGGAAAAGAGCAGTACTACCTGGGGGCTTAGCGTGGGATTTGAGCTGGGTCTTAAAGGATAGGAAGGACATCAATGGGAGGAGATAGGGCAGGGAAAGGGCCTTCCAGACTTAATGAACAGGATGAGAAAAACACATGGAGATGGGAGAGCAGAGCAACATGAAAGAGATATGGTGAGGAGTCCCATGTGGTGGTAGAGTAGAGAGCATGTAATGGAGAGTGGTGAGAGAGAAAGCTGTCAAGGTGGTTGAAGCCATATTGTGAAGGGCCTCAAGTCACAAGTGAGAATCTACACTGAGAGAAGTGTTAATGTCCCCAAATGAAAGAATTTGGACTACTTTCCCCCATCTTTAGCACTTTGAATACTTTTCCAACTTTCCTGTTTTTCTCTCTAACTTATGTGGATTCCATCAAACAATTTGGAGTTGACCAGAACAAACCCACCTGCCAATCAGTCTAGCCGGCATACATACATATACTTTCTTTCTTTGCTTCTTCTTTCCTTTCTTCTTTCCTTCCTTCCTTCCTTCCTTCCTTCCTTCCTTCCTTCCTTCCTTCCTTCCTTCCTTCCTTCCTTCCTTCCTTCCTTCCTTTTTCCCTTCCTTCCTTTTTCCCTTCCTTCCTTCCTCCCTCCCTTCCTACCTTCCTTCTTTCCTTCCTTCCTTCCTTCCTTCCTTCCTTCCTTCCTTCCTTCCTTCCTTCCTTCCTTCCTTTTTCTTTCTCTTCCCCCTCCCTTCTTTCATCAAACACCTATTATGTGCACTAAACACTGTGCAATTCACTTAGGTACTCTGGGAGATAGAAAGATAAGTAATTCACAGGGTGATGAGTCTGAAGGAATTTGCAATCAGCTAGGAAGAAATAAGACACATGTAGAAAAACATAGAATGTACAGTTTAACAGATTTAGAGGTGGGGGGAATCTCTGAGTTCATCTAGCCTAACTCTCTCATTTTGCAGATGAAGATACTGAGGCCAAATGGTATAAAGTCCTCCTGCAGGAGGACACTTCAGTATTAAGAAACAGAACCAAGATTCGGTACCAGACTTATCAACTCTAAATTGAGCATTCTTCCTAATGCACATAGCTTCTCAAGGATAAATACAGCAGAGGATTGTGTGGTGGAGAGAGTTATGAAGTGGAGTCGGAGGACTTAGTTTTTATCCTGGCTTGTTGCTTTCTACCTGTGTAATCTTGGGCAGGCCATTTCACTTTTCTGGGTCTGTTTTCACTTGTCTCTTCCCTTTGTAGAGTCTTTTGTCAAACACAAGAGTATTAAGTGTATGAGATCAGAACAGGGAGAAATAATTTCTAGATTGGAGTATTAGGAAAGTTTTCTGTAAGAGGTAACATTTGATAGGCATCAAAAAATGAGTAGCTGGCAGCTGGGCAAAAAGTGTTCCAGGTACAGGAAACAAGCTGACCAAGGATAAAGTGGTAGAAAGATATGGGAGGTGTTTGGGTTACAGGAATGATATTGTTGGGCAGGAGCACAGAGCAGGTTGTGTTGTGTGAGATAAGACACAGAGGGTGCTGGACTCTAAACCAATATGGTTGATAGAAAATGGGAATCCAGAGAAGGATTTTGGACAGAGGAGTGATATGATATTACTTACGTATTATTAATAATAATAGCTAACATTTTTATGTGCTTACTATGTGCCAGGCACTATGCCTTTAAGCACTTTATAATTATTCCAGAGGACTGGTAATCTGGCAGCAATGCACAGAAAAGATTAGAGGGGGGAAGACTACAGAAGCAAGGGGACCTGTCAAAGGTACAATACAAGGGTCTGAGTGGGTGGTATTGAGGGCTTCAGTCCTTTTTGGTCATGTCTGATTATTCGTGACCCTGTTTGGGATTTTCTTGGCAAAGATAGTTGAGTAGTTTGCCATTTCCTTCTCCAGCTCATCTGACAGATGAAGAAACTAAGGTAAAGAGAGTTAAGTGACTTGCCCAAGATCACATAGCTAGGAAGTGCCTGAGACCACATTTGAACTCAGGAACATGAGTCTTCCTGACTCTTGGCCCAACATTCTATCCACTGTCACCTAGTAGCCCTATAGACTGTTGAAAGTGAAAGTATAAAGGAACAAAATCATAGGGGTCCAAATGACCAGAATTTGTAATTGATCGCACCTATGCAATGGTGGATGAGGAATCAAAGATGCCTGACACACTGTGGTCTGAAGTAAGGTGACATGATTGAAAACTTACTTCCAAAGTATTGATTCTTATCTGGGGCTCTTAAAAATGTTTCCATGAGTCCCTTTTCATAGAAAAGACCACCTCAAGGGAGAATATTCATTTCTAGAAAATGCTTTTAGGGAAAGGTAATGGGCTTTTATAGTTAGATGTTAACCTTCTCCCCACTTCAACTGCCTTCTATAAAACAGGATCATTTTTATGTCTCAGTACACCCCTGTGGAGTCAATGCTGCCAGTGAAGGTTGATGATACCCTTCTTAGATATCATTTATGGGAAATAGTGCCCAGGGTAAGGGAGCCTTTGGCAGTAGAAGAGAAAACACTATGATTTTTTTTTGTTGTTGCCATCTTTAAGATGTGAGAAAACTAATGAACTAGATTCTTCCTGAGCCTTAGCTGCTTTCTGGGACTAAGTCAGGTCTTTCCCAATACTATATTGTTTCTAAGCAAGACCTCAAAGAATTTTTCTATGATTTCTAAAAGTTGCTACTGTACACAGAGATAGTAGCTACTTTACAAAGAAAATTTGCATTAATGTGGCTCTTCATTATTAATGTGCATTTCTACTATTGCTATTACTTATTTTTGTAACCCATATGTTAATTGGGCTCTAATCCTTGATGCCATTTGCTTAGATACTATCTTGGATGGGTATTGGGGGTGGGGGGTGGGGTGGTAAGGGGAAGTTGCTCAAAAAAAGTCTCTTTGGCTTGTTTTCCCACAAGAATTTTCCTTGAGGCCATCAGAATTTGGTTCAGTTCATGCTGTTTAGTCTCAAATGAGCTGTTAGCGCCATTAGACAATATTTTGCTCTTCCCTAAATGTTATGTAACCCTAGCAAGCCACTTAACATCCCTCATCCTCAATTTTCTTATATGCAAAGGGAGAATGAGTAGTACTTTACAGAGGAGATGATTATGAAGATAGAATGACATACATATGTATGTATATATATATGTATATATAAAGTATTATATAAACAACAGTCCATCACCACCACCATCATCATGATGTTTCTTTTCTTTTAAATTCCCCGCAAGGACTGATCCAATCTTTTTTTACACCTTCCACTCCATCCCTTCCCCACGCCCTGTCACCATATACTTTAGTGAGATAATAGAAGGCCTCCACAGTGAACTTACTCTTCTCCCGTATATCTCAGAATACTTATCATCCCCCTTTCTTCCTTTACTTTAGTTTCTGAAGAAGAGATGGCCTTCCTCCTCTTCTTCCTCATTAAAACCAAGCCCCTGACTTGTACCATTGATTCTCTTCCTGTTTTCTCCCCCTATAAACTTCTTTCTCTAATCTCTAATCTTACTTTACCTTCAATTTTCCCCAGCCTATAGACTCCTTCCCACTTTGTTACAAACATGCCTGGGTCTCTCCCATTTAAAAAAAAAAAGCTTAGTGGCGGCTAGCTGGCGCAGTGAGTAGAGCGCTGGCCCTGGAGTCAGAAGGACCTGAGTTCGGATCTGGCCTCAGACACTTATCGCACACAAACAAAAAACCTAGCCATGTGACCTTGGGCAAGTTACTTAACCCCAATAGCCCTCCAAAAAGCAAAAAAAAAAAAAGCTTACCATCTCCTTAAATCATTATTCTATATATCTTCTACCTTTCACAGCTAAACTTCTGGACAAAATTTTCTGTGCTCCTTACCTTGACTTCCTTTTTTCTTACCAACTTCTTAATCCCTTGCAATCTGGCTTCTAATATAGACATTGAACTAAAATTGTTCTTTCCAAAATTATCAATATCTTTTAATTATTATATTTTCCTTCATTCTCAATCTTTCTTTACTTTCCTGCATCATTTAAAAATTATTTTTAATTCTGAATTTAATGAATAGCAAAAAAAAGGTTTCTCTATATAAAATAGAACAGGAAAAGATTATATAGGGAAATGCAAATCTCTATTAAATACTCTAAAAATGTGTAACAAATCTCTCATGTAACATATATAGAAAATACCTATTACATGATTTTAAAAAGCACATAGAAGATTCAACTGTTTCTTTTAAAAAAATTTTAATATCTTATTTGAAACTTGAACACCAAAAATGATTACTTTATTTCTGCATATACAGGAGAACACAAAAAATTATATATGAAAATGTGAATCTCCATGTTATACAGTATATACCTAAAAATTATGTCATAAACTTTACAGGTTACTTTCAAAGATGTCCTTTGTATTTTATTCTATTCTTTTTGGGAAAAATTAAAAACATTTCAATAGTCTTTTTTGGGGTACTTCTATTGCTAACTCTCCTGATTCTCAATACCCTTCCTCCCATTTAAAACTGAGTGAAAGAAAAAAAAAGCCTTCAAATAAACATAATCAAGCAAAGTGAATGCACACAATTTATAAAAATGTATGGCTTTTCTTTTACACTTTGGACTCATCACTTCTCAGTCACGAAGTGGGTGACATGATTCATCACAGTCCCCTGGAGACCTTGTTCATTGTATTGATCAGAGTTCTGAAGTCTTTCAAAGTTGCCTTTCTTTACAATGCTGTCCCTTCATAAATTGTTCTTGTTCTACTCACTTTATTCTGCACCAGTTAGAATTACCCAAGATTCTTTAGTCATCTCTTAAATGCAATGACATTCTCTTACATTCATATGCCACAATTTATTCACCAATTCCTCAATTATTTAAGAGGCAAACTAAGGCACTCCACTAGATTCTAATTCTTTCCCCCCCTTTTTTTTCTTTTCCCTTGTAATTCCTCCCTTTAGGATCAGGATGTTTGTTTTTCTTATGGCTATTCCCTCCATAGTATTATCATATCTCAACCACTCCTCCCTTCTTGTTGCCCTGTTGAATTTGATGAGCTACTATGTGAATGTGTGTGTGTGTGTGTGTGTGTGTGTGTGTGTGTATTTAACTATACTTTGTTTTAGATGAGGGAAGTTTATCAGCTGCTCAGTCCCTGCATTTTTTTTCCTCTTTTACTAGGCACTCTACAAAAAAAAAAGCAAGTTCCAACCCTTTCTTCCTCCTTTCTATACTAGTGTATTCCCTTTATCTTCCCTTCTTCCCTTGGGACCTCTGTTTCTCTTATTTAATTCCCTCAACGCTTATTGAAGACATTAAATTTTTGAAGGGGCACTTATTTCTTCTGTTAGAATGAAAGCACCACAATCATTGTACGGCTTTCCAATTGCACAACTTTATTTACCTCTCAAGGACTCTCTGGACTCTTGTTTTTGAATTTCAAAGTTTCTATTCAGCTCTGTTCTTTTAATCAGGAATGCTTTAAAGGCCTCTATTCCACTAATAATAGTTTTTTTTCCCTCTGTTAGGATTATACTTAGCTTTATAGGGGAAATTATTCTTGGCTGTAAGACTGCATCCTTTGTCTTTTGGAAGAGTGTCTTCCAAGATCTCTCAATTAAATTAGAAGCTGCTAGGTCTTGTATACTCTCACATAGCTCCTTGATACTCAACTGCTCTGTGTTTCCCACCCCCCCCACCACTCCGGATATTTGCAGTATTTTTCTTTGAGAAAAGAACACTAGATTCTGGCTATGACATTATTAGGACTTTTCCTTTTGGAGTTTCAGGAGGAGATCAAAGGATTCTTTCCATCTTTACTTTGCCCTCTTGTTCTAAAAGTTCTGTGTAGTTTATATTCATGATTTCTTGAAAAACAGTGTCCAGTCATGGTTTTTAAGGAGTCCAATTATTTTAAAATTCTTTCTCCGTGACCCATTTTCTAGGTCAGTTATTTTAAAAATCAGATGTCTTATAATTTCTTCAAGTTTTCAATCTTTTGATATTTTTCTAATATTTCTTGCTACATCATGGAATCCTTATTTCCGTTTGTTCTATCCTACTTTTTAGAGAGTCAATTACTTGGTTAAGATTTACTACTTTCTATTTTAAGCTATTTATTTCCTTCTAAACGTTTCTTCCAGAGATGTCTCTTTAAAAAAAAATCCTTTGCTTCAATTTTTTTTTAGATATCCACGTAATACTTGTGGACAAATTCATTTTTTCCCTTTCAGCATTAATTGTAGTTGTTACTTTCTCCTTTTTGGGGATCTCTCTCTTTCTCTGTGCTTGAGCACACACACACACACACACACACACACACACACACACACACACACATCACTAGTTTAGTTTATTTATCTCTACATTTTTATTTCCCTGAATTGGTTCTTTCCCTGAGGGTCAGGCTCAGATATTTTTGAAGGCCAGCCCTGTGTTTCCCGGGGTTACTGCTCTGATCTTTACCTTTAGGGGTTGGGCTCCCCTGGATTTTTGAGGTTCAGAGCACTGTGCCTACAAAGCCTTTTATAGTATCCAAAGACAGAGCACTGGGGTGGTTAGGAGCCCTTGAATAAACTACATCATCCCAGTCTAAACATTGCTGTTTTACACCATTGGCTGGGCTACTCCAGGGCCCCACTGGGCTTTAATCCATGATTGCATCTCTCTCTTTCTCTCTCTCTCTCCTTTTCTCTCCTTTCTTCCATCAGTTCATTCTGCACTGCTCTCTTCCTTTTCCTTCTGGTTCTCCTGTTCCTCCTCTTCTTCTTCATTACTACATGATCATCTTTACAATTATCTTGAATTCCTAGATACCATTTGGCAGGTGGCTCCAGACTCCTTTTGGGAAGGTAGAGGCAGGGGTGGGGGGTCGGGGGTGGTTGGTAACCTTTCGGAATTGGGACGCTAAAGTCCTGACCCTTGATTTTAGGAGATGGGTGATGGCGGGGACAGAAACTCTCTTCTGCTCCAAAATATGAATTCCACCATATACATTTTACTTTTTGGATATTAATTCTAAAGTATATGTTTTAGAAATGGAAACATCCCAGAAAGGGTTAAGCTCCTCAGTTTACAAATGACTTTAATCAAATAATCAGATTGCTTTCCTCCTAACACCTGGATAAGAGCAGCTGCTCCAAGGGAATAGGAGTTTGGAAGATAAGTCATAGAAGAGGGACCCCTGAGTCTCCTTTTCTTTATCTATTAAAGGAAGGAGCTGGACTCATTGACCTCTAAAGTCCTTTCAGATCTACAACTTAGGATATTGTGATTCAATCCTGCCTTCGACTAAAACTCTGTGGGATATTGAAGTCTGCTCTGGGGCCTGCCAACGACATATTATGGATTGGGGGATATTGTTGAATTGTTTCAGTCATGTCTGATGCCTTGTGAACCCATTTTTTTGGCTAATTTTTTTTTCTTGGCAAAAATACTAGAGTGGTTTACCATTTCCTTTCCCAGCTCATTTGACAGATGAGGAACTGAGGCAAACAGGGGTAAGTGACTTTCTCAGGGTCACACAGCTAGGAAGTGTCTAAGGCTGGATTTGAAGTCATGAAAATGAATCTTCATAATTCCAAGCCCAGTGTCTATCCACTGTACCACCTTGCTGGCTTGGATGGTGGGCAGGGGAAATCAAAACACTTAGAAGGTTTCAAGGCAGTCTGTTGAAAGTAGGACCAGCTTCTGCTTATGACTTATCTTCCATTCTCTGTGTCTTAGTCTGATTTGGTCATTTATGTAACCTTGGGCAAGTCAGTTAACCTTGTTGAGACTAAGCTTCTTCACCTGTAAAATGAGATCAGGGGTTTTCAAGTGTGTGTGTGTGTGTGTGTGTGTGTGTGTGTGTGTGTGTGTGTGGTCTTATGTATAATGGACCCCTCAGGCAGTCAGGGGCATCCTTTGGACCCCTTCTTTGAATAAAGATTTTATATGCTTAAAATAAAATAAATAGGTTTCCAATGGAAACCAATTATATGGAAATACAGTCATCAAAATGTGTTATTAAAAAAAAAAACCTTCCATATTTACAAGACCTCAAGTCAAGAATCCCTGATAATATCTTCCAGCTCTAAAACTAATAATCCTATGAATGAATATGAGGTCTCCTTCCCCTAGAAGATCAGAACACAGAGGACGTGTGTGTGTGAGACAGAGAGAGAGAGAGAGAGAGAGAGAGAGAGAGAGAGAGAGAGAGAGAGAGAGAGAGAGAGAGAGATGGCTGGCCCCTAGGGTTGCTACATAGGGAAGTTGGGCCACCAAGGAATCGGGAGGGAGTGGCAAGCCTGGGAAACATCTCTCCAACAACCACGTACAATTAATCAGAATATTAGCCCCTCACAGTGACTATTTCAAGACCGCACTGCTTTGGTGTCCCCTGGTGGTCACTTGTATGTTATACAGCCCTGTTGGGGCACCGCTCTATCAGTGAATGGGAAATGCTGCTCAGCCTCAGTGTATTACAAAATGGCCCAGGAAATCCCGCTGCCAGCACCTCCAAACAGACCCGCTCCAAACACTGCCGATCAAAGCAATCGCGAAGAATGGAAGCTAGAGGACATGCCCCTGAAAGCTCGGACTCTGTGACACATTACACGCTAATTTCCAAATTACCAGTCACAAGCTTTGTAACCTGATTACAGCTCCCTGCACCTTCTCTCACAACTATTTAGGCTTCAGGCACTGAGTTTCATTTCCATTAATCAGGAAGGAAAAGCTCCCCAGGCTTCTGTGCTCTATGAAGACTTGCTTCTATTTTTAACATCTGTCTGCCACTGCCACTTGCTGGCTAAAAATAAACTTACTTGCAATACAATTCATCATATTCGTGGTTGCCACAACAAGGCATCATTTAAGTTTCATCCAGGGAGAAATACCTTTAAGAGATACATTATTATTATTATTATTATTATTGCTGTTTACTCCTTAAAAATCTATAATCCTTTGTCGATGGTCCTTTGGTGTTATACCTTAGACTGACATTCAGGATGCTACTGAAAGAGATGATGTAAAGATGATGAGTCACTATCCTTGCCATGCCTAAGGGTAGAGACTGTTTTTGGGCACCCTTTTCTTTTAATTCAATCATCTTCAGTGCCCTCCCTTGTCTCTGTACTAATTTCTGTTTTCTAAAATAATTGCATTTAAATAGAGCTGTACAGTTTGCAAAATACTAACATAGACATTGTCTCATTTGATCCTCACAAAAACCCTGTATGGTTGTTACAATTATTATACCCATTTTACAGGTAAGAAAAATGAAGCTGAAAGGTTAGGTGAGGTTAAATTACTTGCTCAAGATCACACAGCTAGTAAGTGTCTGAGGCTGGATTTGAACTCAGATCTTCTTGAACAGCTAGGTGGCACAGTGGATAGAATGCTGGGACTGGATACTTCCTAACTGTGACACCTTGGGCAAGGCATTTAATCCTGTTTTCCTCAGTTTCCTCATTTGTAAAATGATCTGGAGAAGGAAATGGCAAGTCACTCTAGTATCTTTGCCATGAAAACCACAAATGGGGTCACAAAGAGTTGGGCACACCTGAATAACAACTTCTTGATTCAAAGTCTAGAGCTCTATCCATCCATGAAGCAATCTAACTATGTCTGTATCACCAGTACTTTTGGCTGATTTAGATCAGCAGAGGATTTTTGTTTCCTCTGGAAAAGGGGTATGATAGCAAGTTTTTGAATGACTTGAACTCCTGAATTATAGGTTGTGTATGTAGCAGGCAAAGTGGTAGGAATAGCCTATCAATTCTAAACCTTGTTCTCAAAAAGAGGGCAGAAAAGTTGGTTGAATCTTATTATTATTTAGAAAATCAGAACTAAGGGTCGGCTAGGTGGAACAGTGAATAGAGTACAGGCCCTGGAGTCAGGAGGACCTGAGTTCAAATCCGGCCTCAGACACTTAACAGAAAAAACTAGCTGTGTGACCTTGGGCAATGACCCTTAACCCCAATGACCCTACCTTCACCCTCCAAAAAAAAAAGCAAAAAGAAAAAATAAAAGAAAAGCAGAACTGTCTTTGATAATTCTATTTTCCAGAACCCCAGGGTTTTTCCCTTTCCTACTACCACTCCATAGGATCTGCCCCAAGAAGCAAACAAGTCTTGGTGTACATATATGTATGTGTGTATATATTTACTTACATATATATATATATATATATATATATATATATATGTGGAGAGAGAGAGAGAGAGAGAGAGAGAGAGAGAGAGAGAGAGAGAATGAATTATGGAATGTAAGTGATCTCATGAAAGGCAGCATGACACAGTTGTAGAGTTGGATTCAGAGTCAGGAAGACCTGGCTTCAAGGCCACTGGGCAAGTAGCTTAACCTCTCAGTGCCCTGGAAACTCTAAGACTTTAAATTTCAGAGGAGATGCTAAATGCATTGACATAGGGAGTTCGCTCAGTGGGAGCCCCCTATTGTACTGAAATCACAGTCTAGTCCCCTTCCATCCCTCAGGGACTTTGAAGAAGCAACATGGAGGGAGTCAATCTAGGAGTCTGAGCAAAGTCACTTAGTCTCTCTTCTGACAAACACTGGCTGTGTGAATCTGGGTGAGTCACCAAACTCTTAGAGAATAATCCAAATCACTCAACTCTCAGATAATTTGTGCTTCCATGCACACAATCTTGAGGAACAGTTGCAGTATAGTTGCTGAACTCCAACAGATAGAGGGTTTTCCTCCCTGAGGAAATTGGTTCTTTGTACCAATGAAATCATTGGTCCAGAACAAAAAAATAATCTCCCAATTCCCATCTTTTCCAAGCTCCCACCCAGGACAGAAATCTGTTGCCTTCCTGGCAAATCACCATTTAGCTTCTACTTAAATACCCCTGGCAAGAGGCATTTCATAATTGTCCAAGGTTGGGCATTTCCATTTTGGGGAAGGACAGACTTGGGAGGGATATAACTTTTGAGTACTCTGTGTAACCAGGAAGCATCACGAAGTCTAGGCACATAGGATGGGGGAGGAGATCGGAGAGTGTGGAGAATAAGGAAAAGGGAAGAAAGAAGACTGAATGGTTACACTCTGCTAACTCAGAGAGTTACTCAGGGCCTGCTCTGCAGATGGGGACTAAGTGATTGATTTATCTAGCAAAGCAGAGTGGATAATTCATGTAAAATTATTCTCAGCAAGAACAATATTACTGCAGAGTTTTAATGACATGGGATTGGGGGCAACGGATGAGCCAAAATTAACATGTATGTGTAATGACTCTGAGCTCCTTTGGAAACAGGATACATTTTAAACAAGGAAAGAACTACCCCATAAGCTAACGATTACTTTTTAGGTTGGATTAAAATACTGTAGGCAGAATGACACTCTTGAGAAATCTCCTCTATCTCTTTTTATATAAGTCAAATATTAATTAAAGCAAATAAATTAGATGGTAATTATGTACAGTTGTGAATTGTAGTACGAAGTGGAAATGCACTTCAGCTACAGCTAATTGACATCAATTATGATTTGTCCAAATTAATTTGATATCCATATTGAGGTTAATATCTTAAACATTCTAAGAATAAGAAGGATCAGATCAGTTAGATGAAAGCAGCTGCCATTTCTGCACTGTTCAGCAATGAATACTATGCTGTCTGAAGTGTATGAGAAGAAAGCCCCTTACATGGATGTGGTCCATCTGTGATTTAGTAGAGAGTCCTATGACACACAGGGGTCAGCAGGGTCATGAAAGTAGTATTAGGGGCAGGATTGGAACCTAGGTCTTCCTGATTCTAAAGTCACACACTCTCCTCACTACACCAAAAACTGTCTCTCTAACTGTATGAGTACGACTACATATGCTATGGATTTAGTTCTGTCTATAGATTTAGTTAGGGCAGCTAAGAGGCTCAGTTGATAGAGCATTGGTCCTGGAGTCAGGAAGACCTGAGTTCAAATCTGGCCTCAGATACTTATTAGATGTGTGACCCTGAGCAAGTTACTTAACTCTTTTTTGCCTCAGTTTCCTCATTTGTAAAATGAAGTGGAGAAGAAAATTGCAGAATACTCTAGTATTTTAGCCAAGAAAATCCCAAATGGGCTCAAGAAGGATTGAATACAGCTGAAAAACGACTCCACAACAACAACAACAAAATTAGTTGTTAGTTCCCTTTAGCTTATGTATTAGGGGCAACTAGGCAGTATAGTAGATGGAGCACAGTAGATAGAATGCCAGGTCTGGAGTCAGGTCAAATCTGGCCTCAGACATTTATTAGCTGTATGTCCCTGGGCAAGTCACTTAAGCCTGTTTATCTCAGTTTCCTCATCTGTAAAATGGTCTGGAGAAGGAAATGGCAAACCCCTCCAGTGTCTTTGCCAAGAAAACCCCAAATGGGGTCATGAAGAGTTGAACATCACTGAAACAACTGAACAACAACAACAACAGACTCACACGTTGGTGTTATGATTAGTGAGACTGCTCAATGTACTACTACAATTTGAAGTATTGTGGGAACAAGAGGATGGTTCCTAACAGCAGCATTGCTTGACCTCATCATGGTGTTAGGAAGGCTACCACGATAGAGGTGAAGTGACTCTCCAATCTCACTCAGCTACTTAGTAATGGGGTCAGGATCAGAACCCCGATCATGTGACTGAAATCCAGGTCTCTAGTTCACATCTCATGAAAACAACAGTCAGATGTGTGGGAAGCACAGCATAGAATGGTAAGGACTATTGTGGTATCTCTCTTTTTGAGGATAAAGTCAAAGATCTTAAAACTGTTGCTGGGGAAGGGATAAGTAGAACTTTTATTGCATGGAATTATTATGTTGGGGAGGACATTAATTTGACCCACAGAATATATACATGTTCTAGAATCAGAGAAAAAGAATCAGGGATGAAGGGAGGAAGAGAGAGACAGAGACAGAGAGACAGAGAGACAGAAAGAAGAGAGAGAAAGAGAGAGAGAGAGAGAGAGAGAGAGACAGAGAGAGAGACAGAGAGAGAGAGAGAGAGAGAGAGAGAGAGAGAGAGTTAGTTAGTTAGTTGGAAGAAAGTTCAGAGACCAACTACCAACCAAAGCCTAGAAAACAAAGTGACTTACCCAAGAGAACTCAGAAAGAAAATAGTGGATCTGGGATATGAAACCAGTTCCTCTGAATCCAAATCCAGCATTTATTCCACATATACCATTGTGTCCTTAGCAATGAGTCATTTTTTTCCTGACAGATTTTCACTGTATTTTTGAATAGGGCATTCATAGAAGAGTGAAAATGCAACTGGACTTGGATTCAGAAGACTTGTGTCTGAGTAGTGGCCCTAACACATATTAACTGTGTGACCTTAAGCAAGTCACTTAACTTCTCTGAGGCTGTTTCTTCATCTGAAAAATAGCAATAACCTAGCATTACCTGCTTCAAAGGGATGTTCTGAGGAAAAACCTTGTGAGTATTAAAACTCTAAATAGTTCACATATTATTATAATTTCTTAGATTAGGTGTAGTTCCATTATGGGGGCAGGAGGGGTGGGATTATGTGATCCTTTGAAGTCCCTTCTGGGTTTATAATTTTCTGATAGAAATGGAAAGAAAAATCATACATGAGAGAAGAAAATAATAAAAAGGAAAAGCGAGAGTTTGGTAAAGAATTGGTGGATAAATAATAGAAGTATTTACATAGTGCTTTAAGGGCTGCAAAGCATCTTACATATTTTATCATATTCAGTCCCCATAATCCTGAAAAGTGGGTACAATTATCATTGTTGTTGTTCAGTTGTTTTTCAGTTGTATTCAACTCTAAGTGATCCCATCTGGAGTTTTCTTGGCAAAAATACTGGAGTGGTTTGTATTTCCTTTGCTAGCTCATTTTATAGATGAGGAAACTGAAGCAAACAGGGTTAAGTGACTTGGCCAGGGTCACATAGCTACTAAGTATGTGAGGCCAGATTTGAACTCAGGAAGATTCATCTTTCTGACACCAGGTCCAACACTCTTCTCCACTGTGCCTCATAGCTGCCCACAATTATACCCCTTTTATAGGGAAGAAAACTGAGATAGTGACTTGATTCAGCTATATGAAGTGTAATTTCACTTTCTCCAAGAGCATTAAAATAGGATCAGTGGAGAAGACATTATCTTCTTTCCAGATCTATGAGAAAGTATCAAGAACTACTCAGTTTGGAAGTGTCTATAGCTATGTTAACTCATTTGTTTTTAACATGGGAAATTCTCACAGTGGTTGGAGCTGACCACAGCTGAAGTTCATGTGGTTCAAGGAGGACAATATTAACCCCAGATATTAGGCTTTTAAATGGCATCAGCAGGTACCTGGGTTGAGTGAATCAAATATTCCATGTTTACGATCAGTCCTTACACTCCCACACTACTATCCTACATTTCAAAACCCTGAACATCAACCAATCAATTAACAAGCATTTAGTAAGTGTTGTGCAATGGAAGGAGATTGACTTTGGAATTGGAGGACCTAGGTTCATATCCTGCCTCTGTCACTTATAACTTGTGTGACCTTGAGTAAATCATTTTATCTCTAGGACCTTAGTTTCCTTATCTGTAAAATTAGTGGATTGGACTGGGTGGCCTCTAATGCCCCTTCTACCTTTAAATCTAAAATACTATGAAGTACTGACCACATGCGAGGCAAACACAAAAATACAAATACAAAAGCAAAACAGTTCTTGTCTTCAGGGAGCTTACATTCTACTACTAGGAATAAATGTTTACAGATATATTAATACAGTACATATACAAAACAAAAAAAAATATGCAGTGATGGAGAGGGCCCCAGGAAAGGCCTCTTGATATTACAGGAATCAAACTCTAAAGAGAGAGATAGATACCCTCCAGGCATGGAGGAGAGGTATGCAATGGAATTGGAATGGAGATAGGAGAAATGGAATGTTTTGTATGGGGCACTAGCAGCAGGCCAGTGGGGCACAAGTGAAAAGTAAGGGAGATGACCACTAGTACCAGCTATGGAAGACTCTTAGCTAAGACCCTAGCCCTTATCAGAACACACACAGTAATGATCCCATCAAAAGAGGCGAGGATAAAGAGAATGAACATTTGAAAAGACCCCATTAGATTAGAACCAATATTTCAGTCAGTGCAATTGACAGATAATGTGTTATCTTAAAAAGAATGGTCATAGATCTAGAGTTAAAAGGGGCATCAAAGGTCATCTGCTCCAACCCCTTCACTTTACAGAATAAAACAAATCTTAATAAGTTCCCTGTAAGCAAGGACAATTACAAACATTTACCTCTGTATTTAAGTATTAGCATGGGTGCTTTATATTAGACTGTGAGCTCTTTGAGATGAGGGGCTTTCTTTGCTTTTCTAGCATTTAACACAATGCCTGCCACATAGTAGACACTTAATAATATTCTTGTTGATGGAATGGAACATAGTTAAATACTTAATGCTGAATGTTTGTTGAAATGAATTTAAATAGCTGCCAAACCATTTCAGCTGTCCAAAAGTGAAACTGGAGGTCTTTAAAACAGATGTTGTAAATGGCATTCTTAATAAGGTATGGTTTAGGCTAGGTAAGCTTTGAGGCTCTTTCCAACTCTGAGATGCTGTGATATTGTGCAGTACTTTATTTTTAGGTACTTTATTTTTGATCATTTAGTAACTATGCGAGATTACAGAAACATTTTGAAAATGGGGTAGGTTTGATTATATTTAGCCAGTATAAAATTCAAGACATCTATAAAAATAAGACTCAGTGTCTCCACCAAAGGACTTTATTTTCCTTTTCAATTTTGCATTGCTCATTTTATTGGATTTTGGAGATGAAGACAGATAAAAGTCAAAAAGAGGTCAAGCCAAACCAAAACGAAAAAAAATACTTCTAGAATCAATAATAAAATTGTTTCTACTCTTGTCTTTTTTTTTCTGCCAAGATCTGTATCATTGCTAAGAAACCAAAGAGAAAAAATGAGAGGTTAAGTATAACTTCAATGAATGGTTATTACATGAAAACCACTTGGACTCTATATAATAGGCTAGTGCATGAGCATGAAAACATGAAGGTTATTTCCCAGGAGCTCAATTCTTCAAACATATAATCTGCTTCAAAATATATAAACCTGGGGCTGTATGTTAAGTCACATGGACACAGGGGCTCAAGAAGAGGCCAATGCGAGCATTGGCTCATGGGCCTGATCATGTGCCATAAAGTCTTAGTGGAGCTGTGGCTCCAATCACCTATTTTAAGTGATGAGATTCAGCCATTGGCTGTTCAGAAGTGGGAACACTGGACAAAGCATGGGCAGGTAGGCCTCAGGAAGAGTAGACTCTCTGTGAGTGAAAATGCTATGCTCTCCTATTTGGCCAACAGGAAGAAATCAGATGGAGCCAGACTCTATAATAAAAGGCTGTGGTCCTTTTTATGGTGGCAAAGTACTGAGAACTAAGGAGTGTCCATCAACTGGGGAATGACTGAACAAATTATTCGAATTTGTTGTTATTGTCCAGTTGTTTCTGTCCTGTCTGAGTCATCATGATCTCATTAAGGATTTTCTTGGCAAAGTTACTGGAATGGTCTGCCATTTCCTTCCTAGTTCATTTTACAGATGAGGAAATTGAGGCAAACAGGGTTGACTTGTCTAGAACACACAGGTAGTTAGTTTCTGAAGCTGGATTTCAGTGCAGGTCTTCCTAACTTCAAGACCAGCACTCTATCCACTGTGCCACCTAGCTGCCCATATATGAATTTACATATAGAAAAGCAGTACATGGCACAATTTTCTATTGTGCCATAGGAAATGACACAAGGGGATGGTTTCAGAGAAATGTGAGAAGACTTTTTTCTGAACTGATCTGGGGTGAAGTAAGCAAAACCATAATGGTTTATACTATAACAGCAACATTGTAAAAATAAACAACTTTGAAAGAACTCTGATCAATGAAATGGCCAGCCATGATTCCAGAGAATTGATGAAGAATGCTAGCCACCTCCTGACAGAGAGGTGATGGAATAAATATGCAAAATAATAAATATATTGTTGGACATGGAAAACATAGAAATTTGTTTGCTTGACTATGGATATTTGACACAAGCTTTTTGTTTTTCTTCCCTTTTCACCCCCCAGTGTCTGCTTGGGGTGGTGGTAGTATTAAGAAATTGAAAAAGAGAAAACTGGTTTTTTAATGGAACAACAACAAAAAAGAATATAACTAACCAAAGACTAGATCATACATAGAAATTACTATGGAATATGCCATTGGCATTTTCAACCATTCTAGTAATTCTGAGACCAACACAGTTAGTCTCCTTTAATAGAAACAGAAAGGATCCATGTATAACTTCTACACTACAGTAGGCCTTCCTTGTCAGTGCTCCTTGGCAATTGATGTCTTGCTAAGAAATTCCAGGGGGCGGCTAGGTGGCGCAGTGAATAGAGCGCCGGCCCTGGAGTCAGAAGGACCTGAGTTCGGAGCCGGCCTCCGACACTTAATCCACACAAACAAAAACCTAGCCGTGTAACCTTAGGCAAGTTACTTAACCCCAATTGCCCTAAAGGGGCGGCTAGGTGGCGCAGTGAGTAAGAGCGCCGGCCTCGGAGTTGGGATGACCCGAGATCAGATCCAGCCTCAGAAAATGAGCACCCACGCATAAATAATGACTAGCCGTGTAACCTTGAGCAAGTTACTTAACCCCAATTGCTTTAAAAAAAAAAAAAAGAAATTCCACCAAGATTAATAACTCTGAAGGATCAATGAGTATGGATCTCAAGAGAAAATCTATCCAGTGGAATTTGGGCAATTGTAAGCAGACCTGCAGCAAATCCATAGAGTTCTGGGCCTGAAGTCAGGAAAACTTATCTTCATGAATTAAAATCTGGCTTCAGATACTTCTTAGCTCTATGGTCCTGGGCAAGTCACTTAACCCTCTTTGCCTCAGTTTAATCTTCTGTCAAATGAGCTGGAGAAGGAAATGGCAAACCAGTCTAGTATCTGTGCCAAGAAAACTCCAATGGGGTCACAAAGAATCAGACATGAATGAAAGGACTGAACAATCACAAAGCAGACCTGTTTCTTTTTGATAACAGGTAGGTGAAATGGAAAAGATGTGCAAATGTTACCAAGACTCCTTAACCTTTACTGCTGTCTTCTCTTATAATTTTTATCTGGCTGACCCTCCATTGGCAGAAGTTACTTTCAGAAATGAGGGAATATCATGGAGAAAGAGGTATCTAGAGCTGCCTTGAAGTTTTCTGAACTCTGGGTGCTTCTTCTTCTATAGGGACTAGAGTCAGTAACTCAAGAAAACAGGTTCAGAGGACAAAGGAGATGTCACTGTCCAGCTAGTTCTAAAAAAGAAGAAAGCCACAAGGCTCATAATTGATCTTTACATGTACATAATGAACTAATGACTTTAAAAATCTTCTATTGAGCATCCAAGGTGGGAATTCCAAAATTGAATGACTAACACATGTATTCTAACTCCAGCATTACCAATAAGTAGTGGTAATAGTGCCAAGCACTGCATAAGGCACGGGGGATACAAACATAAAAGTGAGCCAGTACCTGCCCTCAAGAGGCTCACATTCTAATAGGAAGAGACAACACAAATTCAGGAGTATTGTGACAGTCATAGGAGTTTTTGGCCTGGAGGGCAGGTCACAAGGATGGTGAATGGAACCATAACTGGTTATTGTCTTACCTTTCCTAGAAGGATGGTAATTCTGATTTGATTGGTGGAGAGAAGGGGTGGGATGGAAGCATGTGGCTGCAGGGCAGGTGGCAAGATACCCAGGGTAGATGGCTGAGTAGATGAAAATGTGGAGAATAGTCTGAGACTAGGTAGGTGAATTTGTCTTTACTGATAAGAAATGCTCAGCCCCAAGAGGGGAGTTCCAAAACTGAGCATCTTAATATAGTAATGCTATATAACCCTACCCTTACCATCAGCTAGACAAAGCGTAGGAGACGACTCTTACACACATACCCTTCATGTTATACATTGAATTTTGGGAATTTCCTCTCATGGATACTCATTTTATTCAGATTTCACCTGACATTTCTGGGGTGTGGAGAGGAGGCGATTCATCTTGGCCCTGTATGGGTCCCAGATTTGGGGGAAGAGGACTGGTCTCATTGGAAGAAGCAGTAGCATTTTAGAGGAAATGAGTGAGGCTTCAGTTGTGACATAGATAAAAGAAGTTGGATGTGTAATCTTCCCCATCCCTGCCATCTTCTTGAAATGAATCCTCTTCCTTTCACAACTGTACTTAGTAGTTAAAAAGAAATTACAGGGGAGGTAGTTAAGCTGAAGAAATTAACTGCCCCAACACTTTCAAGAGTAGCCAGAAAACAGAGACAATGGGTCACAGAAACCAGCCTGATTCACAAGAAGAAGCTGTTGAGATAATTACCAGAACCTACAATATCACAAGCTAGGCTGACACCTCTTTGCCTTGTTCCAGCTTTTGCCAATTTCTAATCATTGCTGTAAAGTCAGTGAAATGAATGAACCCGATCATGACTATGATGAGGAAGATTAATTGCTATACTTCTGTGGGTCTAATAATACAGGAACTGATGCCCTTTGAACAGGTATAAATGATGAGGGTGAGAAATTTCTGATATACATATCAAATATGTTCCCTTGACTGGGCTTTTAGAATGGGGTCACCAATAAGACAAATGGAGCTGAGCAAAGGGCTTGGTGCCACTGGATGTGATTTTTCTTTCTTCCTTTCTCTCTTTCCTATGCTAATGAACTGCCTTGTGTACTAAGTGGACACAAATGTAAAACATTTGGTTTACATTATATTGAAACAAAATTTCTATTATCACTGAGAATAAGAATTTGCCTACTGTCCTTTCCTTTTCTATTTATTGTATTTTAAATCCAGAGCACATCCTGTATTGTGCTATAAGCAGTACTTACTTTAACCTTTCTCTTCTTCTTGAGACTTTAGAATTTGATATTTGAACTCAGTATAAATGTCTAGGGTTTTCTATGCAAGGACACCCTGGGATCAATGGAGCATAGGGTTTTTGAACAACACCCTTCTTCCCCTATTCCCACACATAAGTAACACACAGTTGACGGCTGAAAAACAAGTTGTAATGGAAAAGTTTGAGATACCACTTTTTCTGAAAATTGTATTTCATGAAAAAAGCTCTGGATCAAAACACATTTTTCTTTTTAAAAAGAAAAACAGGAGATGAAATTTCTTGATTACTCCGGGAAGGACTATTAACATACTCCATAAATCCCTAATGAATTTGAAAAGAGACAGAAGAAGGGAGAAATTACTTATAAATTTGTCTGCATTCTTGCTAGTAAATTATAAAGATCCTGGAGAAACTCAATAGCAAAATTTTACAATTTATTATTATAAACTTTTAAATGAATTAATAATTTACCTTAAATAGAATAAAATTCAGATTTCTAAATTTCTATCCCATGATATCAAGTTGCCCACTATAAGCTACCTCTTGTCTCCAATAGCAAAGGTGAACATGCATAATGAATAGAAAGGCCAGCCTTGGACTTAGGAAGTCTCCAATAGTTTCAAACTCTTCCTCTGATACCTACTAGTCATGTGATCACAGGTAAGTTCTTTTAACCTCTCAAGGCTCCATCAACTCTTTAAGACAGTATGTGTCCTATCTGCTTTGGTCGAGATAACTTCTGCCCTGGTAATTCTTCACCCTGATGAAATCCCAGGTCCAGATCTCTCACTCATGACTCCCCACCCCCAGCCAAATATAGGTTTAAACAGGGAAGGCAAAAGGGACAAGGGAGAGATGAAACCTGGCTTGATGGTAGGAGAGCAGATTTGTGAATGGAGATTCCTCTACTTGACTGAATTATGTTGTAATTCATTCATCTTGTAAGACTGTCTTTTGAGACATCTCCAGGGTGATCTTGAGGAAATTCTTTTTAACCTCTTTGCAACTCTGCCTCCTATTGGAGATTAAACATGGATGTGTTTAAATGTATGTAAATGCCTAGATACTTAAAAAAAGTCTAAGGATGTCATGTTTAATTACAGGTGATGGAATTCTCTGCGATCCTTAGATAAACCAAGATGAAAAGGATCAATGTACTATCAGCATAGACTCATGGTTGGAAGTGGCATGCACCTATACTTATCATGCTAAGTCTCTAATAGAGACTTAATAAATCCTTGATAAAAAGATTTGTTCTGTGAAGTTTGGTTTAGGCCAAAGGGCCACACTTGAGGATCACATGTGGCCTCAAGGCTTCAGGTTCCCCACCCCTGCCCTGGATAAATGTGAGAGAAGAAATCTCCACCTGGGGAAGATATAATAGCTAGCATCTGTACAGTGGTTTAAGGTTTGCAAAGTGCTTTACAAATATTATCTCATTTTAGTTTCACTACAGCTCTGGAAGGGAAATGCTATTATTATCCTCATTTTAGAGATGAAGAAACTAGGGCAAATAGAGGACAATGACTTTTCCAGGGTGGTGTAGCTAGGAAGTGTCTGAGATGGGATTTGAACGCAGATCTTCCTGACTCCAAATCCAGGGCTTTATTTACCATGCTACTTTGCAGATCACAAGCTTGGGAAGCCCCCCCAGTGCTACCTATTTTAGGGGTTGGCAAAATTGTTGGGGAAAATTGGGCCCTAGGGATTTAGACTCTGTTCCAGGGTTCCCACATCCCTGTTCTATTCAAGTCCCATCAAACTTCTGCTTAAGGAGGATCTACCACATGCCAGGCAGGAAGCTAGATGGCGCCATAGTGCATGGAGTGCCAGGTCTGGAATTAGGAAGTCTAATCTTCCTGAGTTCAAATGTGGTCTCAGAAACTTCTTAGCTATGTGACCCTGGGCAAGTCACTTACCACTGTTTGTCTCAGTTTCCTCATCTGTGAAATAAGCTGGAAATCACGGAGCAAACCATTCCAGTATCTTTGCCAAGAAAACCCCAATGGGGTCATGAAGAGTCAGGCATGACTGAAATGATTGAATAACCTATTGTTTCTGTTGTATATATTCTTATATGTATTTGTTGTTTCCCTCAGAATTTTTCATTCTTTTTATTTGTGTCCCTAGGGCCTAGCACAGTGCCTGCCATATAATGGGTGCTTAATAAATAGTTGTTAATTGATTCTAGGTTATTGGTAAATTTGGTGAGATTGGCTAAAATGTTTGTGGAGTGATAAATTTGGAGGAGAAAAATGTCTGAGGCTGGCTCTCAGGGAGCCCTGAAAGAATAAAAAGGAAAGATCCTTGAACTTGGGGTCCCAGGACCCAAGTTCAAATTCTCAATCTGCCACTATAACCTCTAACATCTTGGGGAAATTGCCTAACACTTCTAGCTCTCAGTTTCCTCATTTGTAAAACAAAGGCTTTGGGCTAGATGACTTTTTTTTAAAATTTTTGGAGGGCAATTGGGGTTAAGTAACTCGCCCAAGGTCACACAGCTAGGTTTTTGTTTGTGTGTGCATTAAGTGTCTGAGGCCGGATCCGAACTCAGGTCCTTCTGACTCCAGGGCCAACACTCTACTCATTGCACCACCTAGCCACCCCTAAATTAAAAACTCCTCCATTTGGCATTTAAAGCCCTTATCAATCTGGCTCCAGTTTACTTTTTTTTTTTTAAGCAATTGGGGTTAAGTAACTTGCTCAAGGTTACATGGCTAGTTATTATTTATGTGTGGATGCTCATTTTCTGAGGCTGGATTCGATCCTGGGTCATCCCAACTCCGAGGCTGGCACTCTTACTCACTGCGCCACCTAGCCACCCCCAGCTAGATGACTTTTAAGGTCCATTTCTACCTCTAAACCTGTGATCCAAAAGTGATCCAGATGTATTCTGGATAGTTTTTTACATAATATTTTTGCATAATTTTACATAATATTTTACATAATAAATATTTTACACAATAAAATTTTACATAATATTTTCTCATTTTTCTGATACTAAAAATAGAGGATTTTCTTGGGTATTCCCCAGTATTAATGGCATGAAACAGCCTGAGACATAGACTTTGGTGCCCAAGTTTTGTTCAATATTAAGGATTACCTAGAAATTCTGTGTAGGTTTGATCTTATCCCAGAACACTTTACCTAGGAAAGGCCCTGCTGGCCTTGCCCATGGTTCTGGGCTTTCCTCACTGAGGAGCACATCAAGGGTGCCCAGTTTTCTGAGCTCAGTAAATTTAACAGCTGTCAGGAAAGGCCAAGCCCTGACTTCATTGCTCATTGGAAGGTATTAAAAGAAAAAAGTTATCAATCTCTAGACAAGAGGATTAAAAGGATTTAGGTACAAATATACTGGCCCCAGGAGTGAGTAAGCCAGAGTAAGAACTGCTGAATAGAGCAGAATTGTTCCAAACATCAGAATAATGTGCTTCCTTGGGAATATTTTGATAAAGTAGGCACCAAAATTTGCCATAAAAGTTAGAATCTGGACCCTCATCTGCAATTTACTGATGAGCTTGGTGGTAAGTTGAATACCCCAGTACAGAGGTGCCACGCGCATGGCCCACTGTGCTACCGAGTGTAGCCTGAACCAAATTAAAATGTGATTGGGAAATAAGTTTAAAATATAAATACAGGCTGGTTAGGTGATGCAGTAAATAGAGCACCAGCCCTGGAGTCAGGAGCACCTGAGTTCAAATCCAGCCTCAGACACTTAACACATAAACTAGTCATGTGACCTTGGGCAAGTCACTTAATCCCAACTGCCCTCCAAAAGGCAAAAAAAAAACCCCAAAACCAAAACCAAAAAAACTCCCAACAAAATAGAATAACAAAAAATAACAATAATAAGGTGAATAAAAACAGAGCACAGATAATATTGATATGTCTAAGCCAATATGAGCCCTGGGGGATCTTTAGGTAAGGTTTAGTGGTCCCCATTTTTATTTGAGTTTGACACCATTGATTTTACTTTTACTGATGACTCTTGTTGATCAGTTGTTTTAGTTGTATCTGACTCTCCATGACCTCATTTGGGATTTTCTTGGCAAAGATACTGGAGTGCTTTGCTGTTTCCTTCTCCAGATAATTTTTCAGATGAGGAAACTGAGGCAAACAGGGTTAAGTGACTTGCCCAGGGTCACCCAGCTAGAAAGTGTCTGAGGCCAGATTTGAACTCAGGAATATTAGCCTTCCTGGTTCCCAGCCCAGTGCTCTATCCATGGTGCCACCCAGTTGCCACTGATGACTCTTACTTGACTCAAAAGTCATGGCATAACTAAGGAGCAGAGGTATATCTAGGGCAGGGTGATAAGAATTTTGCCTCAGTGTGCCAAATCTGTGTTGACAGGACTTTCAGGTCTCAAGTGGCACAGAAACAACTGAACTTGGCATCTAGTTATTAAGAACAATTGGTTAACTGAATGAACTGATGCAAAGAGAAGCAAGCAGAACCAGGAAAACAATTTCTATAAAAACAAAAACATTGTAAAGCTAAGTAACTTTGAAAGACTTAAGAACTCTGATCTATACAACAACCAGCCACATTTCTAGAGGACTCACTGAAATATGCTATCTACCTTCAAACAGAGAGGAGATAGAGTTAGATTGAAGCATGCCTATTTGTTTTGTTTGACTATGTATTTGTGAAGTTTTGCTTTTATTGCTTTATCAATTTTTGGGAAAGAGGAAGTAGAAGTGAGAGAAGGCAGAACTAAAAATAAAATAAAATTGACTTTTTTTTTTAAAAAAAGAATGATTGGTTAAAACTAATAGATGGCAGGCTGGGTGACCTCCTTCTCCAGTTTGGCCAGCTTCTCACTTCTAATTAAGGATATCTTTCATGCCATCTACCCCGGAGATAGTTTGTGGTATTTGTTCCAGGCTTTTGCTAAGGGTGGACAGTTGAAGGAAAAGGATGATAGAGAAAACACAGTCCTTTAACATAGTCCACTTTTGGCTCAAATCAGTAAAGTAGGTCAGAAAAACAGATTTTTTTCTTTTCTGGATCTTCTTCCCCCAAATCTGATCCTTCTTTGTCCCCATTTTCCCCATCTCTACTGAACTAGGAAATAATGACATGGTCATGCTCATAATAGAGTTACACCTTGTTCAAATCTGGGCCTTCTTGGTTCTGAGTCAACAGGGAAGGTCAGCTTTCCAGGAAATTCACCATCTTCCAACACTTTCATATTACTCCTCATGGGATATTACAAACATTTATTAACATCTGAAAAGTATTTTCAATGCCTGGGAGCTTCAAAAAGCACAATGTAATTTCATTAAGAAAAATCTGTTGATTTTCCCCAGTTGTACCAGTACTTAAGGTCAATAAAAAATTTAAATACTCTTAAGTTCTTAAATAAAGTAAATCGCCCAAGTTTATGGAAATAGTTGCAGGCTAGGAAGAGGTACTTGGGAGAGATTTTTACCCAGCAAGTTCTTTCATTATTCAAACATAAATATAATTCAGGGGAATACATTTATTAGAAAGGTTTGTAGATAATTAAACACACATGTGATTGAAAAATATTCAGAAAGATTATTCTTTTGGGTTACTACTCTGGGCTGCCCCATCACACCCCCAAGCCCAGCTTGACATTTCAGAAGGCTTGTATTGACTCCTTTAGGATTATCGACATAAATATTCTGAAACATCATTATAAATAATTTAAAAACTGCAGAAGTTTAATGTGAGATGTTAGAATGTCACTGGCACTCCCAGCTCCAGGTCCAAGAAGAAGAAAGCACATGTAAGAGTTGCCTGGCAATTCAATTACTTGGGTACCTGGATTGGGCCCATCACAGTCTCAAGGGAGAGGGCAAACTTTGTTTATCTTTACGTTCAATTTTTCAGAGGAATGGAAGTCACAGAGTCAGGTCAGGGGTGTTTGAATTTGACTTCTAGTTACGGTAATCTATTCCATCGCTTTACAGTGTTGTATGACATCACTCACCCCACTAATCTGTTGTTATGAATGTTGCCTTGAAAGGGTCTTAAGATTCAATTACTAATCAAAACCAATTTAACAGGCTGTTGCTGCCAGGAATGGAATTTCTATAATTCCGCAGAGCTGGGATAAGCTGCTCAAGGAGAATGGGGTAGTTTACGGGAAATATATTAAGCCTCATATTCTTGCCTAAGGAGATTATTCAGGTTAGCAACAGTTGCAGAGAAAGGTGCATTTAGGCAGTGTTAAATTCTCATTCAGTGGTGAGGAATCTCCAAATTACAGAGGGGGTTGTTTTGAGAAGGAAGTTTTTGAAAAAGTTTCTTCTGAGCTTTGAAGGAAGAAGCCAGGGCAATTTCTTTTTTTCTTCTAAATAAAATACAGAATCCCCATTTTGCTACTCTAAATTTTATCTGGAAAAATGGTGCTAAAGTAGCTGTATCTTTTCCTCTGTTTTTGGATGGAAGGTGGTATAGTGGAAAGCACAACTGTTTCTGGAGTCAAAGGACCTTTGGCTCAAATCTGATGCTTAAAAAGTATATGACCTTGGGGAAATTATTAAACCTCCTTATGCCTCAGTTTCCTCTTCTGTTGAAAGAGGGACTTAGTCAAGATGTCCACTGAGGTCTCTTCTTGATCTAGAACAGATGATCTTACCCTGGGATCCACAGATCCCTAAGGTGTTCATAGATGTTTCAGGGGATCTGTGAACATGGATGAGAAAAAATTAAATCCTTGTTTTGATATAATTGGTTTCTTTTGTAATCTATGAATTTTATTTATACATTAAAAAACCTTATAAGAGGAGTTCCTAGGATTTCCCTGGCTGCCAGGAGTGTGTGTGTGTGTGTGTGTGTGTGTGTGTGTGTGTGTGTGTGTGACACAAAGCAGTAAAGAACTCCTACTGTAGATCATGATTCTGTCATTCTACTCCAATATTTTCTCACATTACAACTGTGGAACTTTGCATAACTACTTAAGGCTCATGCAACCTATCAGAGTCCCTAGACTTGGAGAATGGCAAACAAGTGAAAATAGATGAGATGTCCTATGATTAATATAAGAAACTGTCATCTTGAAGGAGATGCTCTCAACCATCACTAAGAAACTATCATTCACCATTATGCAAATTTATGCAAATTTTAATTTTTGCTTAAAATCCAGTTACTCACATTGACCTCTGGAGCTGAGGCTGATACTAGGTATATTTACTTTCAGATTTCCTTCATAGATTTCCCTCCTGAATGGGAAGGACAATGGGTTTGGAAATATGCTTAGGCATACATCAGTAAACCCCAAGTTGCCCATGTGATTCCTCCTCATTCTCAGCATTAAATGAATACTTCTGGTGCTGATTTCTCAGCCTGCAGAGATAAAGCTGACTATATCTTAAAGGAAAGGGGGCCGATGTGTAAGGAATAAGACACTGCCTCAATCAGGGTGGGAAGCCCTCTCCCTTTCCCTTCACAAAATTAGGATCAGAGGATGTCGATCTTTGCAGCATTTAGAAATGGAAGGGACCCCAGAGATCTTCAAGTGTAATCACTTCATTTGTCGATAATATATGTTAACAAGAAATATATGAAGCCTCATATTCTTGTTTTAGGAGATTATTCAGGTTAGTAGTTGCAAAGAAAGGTACATTTAGGTGGTGAAAAACTGAAAACTTTTTCCTTTTTTTGTGTGTAGGAGGTTTTAAAAATATTTCTTATTTCTATCTACCATCTGTCTATCTATCTATTCTATCATCTATCTAATCTATCATCTATCTATCTATCTATCTATTGATCGATCTATCTATCTATTGTTACATCTGAGTTCTAGTTCCTCCTTCCCAACCCTGCACTAGAGAAGGTCAACATTTGACACACACACACACACACACACACACACACACACATATATATATATATTTGAAATTATATAATACATAGTTCCACATATCAGTTCTTTCTCCGGAGGTGGATATCATCTTCCTTCATAAGACCTTTATAGTTGATTTGAATATTTATATAACTCAAAAAATGCTTTCAAACATATATGAGGCCCAGTGACATCAAGTGACTTAGGGGTTATAGAATTATAGAGTTAGTGCCAGAAGGAGCTAGAGGGCATCTAATTGTAGTGGAGAGGATGCTAGGCTTAGAGTCAGAAAGATCTGCATTCAAATCCTTCCTCAGACACTTAGTAGCTTTATGGCCTTGGGAAAGTCATTTAACCTTGCTGAGCCTCAGTTTCTTCATCTATAAAAAGAGGGGGTTGGACTTACCTTTTTGAAGCCACTTTCAACTCTAAATCTCTGATCCCAGGATCATAGTCCACCCATCCATCACACTTTGTAGAGAAGGAAACTGAAGTTCTGACAAGTTAAGTAATTTATCCAGGGTCACATAGCTATTAAGTTGGCAGAGATGAGATTTGAGCCCAGGTTTTGATTAACCTGGTTCCTGTAGTATTTTATTTATTTCACATAAATGTCTATGTTTTTAAAAAATAACTTTTGTTAATATCTCATTTTTTTACACCACCTAAACTTCTCCCAGTCTCTGTCCCTTAACTCTTCCCTTAGAACCACCCCAAGTTACAGATAATATTTTTCAAGAAAAAATAAGAAGGGGAAGAAGAGAAAACATCAGTAAAAATGATAAGCATATCAAAAAAGTATGGAAATATATGCAATGTTTCATGCTCTTGGACCTCCACCTATGCAAAGGAGTAGAGGAGGATGGGTGGTTTCTTTTCATATCTCTTCTTTGGGACTATGCAAACATATATGTGCATGTTGTCTCCCCTAAAAAAAGTGTAAGTTCCTTGAGAATTGGAATTCTTCCTTTCTTCTTTCCTTCCTTCCTTTTTTCCTCTTTCCTTCCTTCCTTCTTTCCTTCCTTCCTTCCTTCCTTCCTTCCTTCCTTCCTTCCTTCCTTCCTTCCTTCCTTCCTTCCTTCTTTCCTTCCTTCCTTCCTTCCTTCTTTTGCTTTCTCTCTCTCATCTTTACCCCCAAAGCCCAGCACATAGTAGGTACTTGATAAATTCTTATTGATTGATTGATAAAGCACACTGGTTCCTGAATTGAGATCAGGTAGTTTGGAACAGTCAGTCATACCTTTGGGACAGCTACCTTCTTTCATTTTCTACTTTCAGTGTGGTTGCTTTCAACTTTACAATCTTTCTAATTCTTCCTTTTTCCTCCTTTTTCTCTTTCTTTTATTCTTCAACTTCCAGTGACACTAACACAGTTTTCCTCCCTCCCCATCTTCCAAGGCACATTTGTGCACATCACTGACAGCTAATAAGTAACAAAACAAAGACCACTCTGGAGGATGAGTGTTATACTTCCTCCTTATCGCCTTCCTTTTTTTTTTTTAAATTTTCTCTTTATGAGACTGACAAGACCTGGCTTTTAATTATATTTTAAAATTAATTAACAGAGAATTTGTAGGCAGGATTATGCTTATTCTGTAGTTAATGTTAGGAAAACTCCTTGAGCTTCTCAGAGAGAGGGAGCCATATCTGTCTACCTCCAAGAGCTGTTGGAGTAGTGGATAGTTAACACTTTGTAGCAGCTAGATGGTGCAGCATAGAGCACAGGGCCCGGAGTCAGAAAGACCCGAGTTCAAATCTTGCCTCAGATGCTTACTAGCTCTGTGACCCTGGGCAAGTTCCTTAACCCTGTTTGCCTCAGTTTCCTTACTACCTCTTAATACCTAATAATCCACAATTTGGATGAGAGAGACTGGCCTCCTGGGCCAAGTGATACATGGCAAACCAATGCTGTACCATCAACCTCAGGCTCATGGATGGGAGGCCGGTTCAATAAACACCACTGAGAGGAAATGTGCCGAAGATTCTAAATCCATTGCTTAAAGAAAGAAGAAATGAAAGGAGGAAGGGAGGGGAAAGGAAGGAGAACAATGTCCTCTTCTGTATTTTGACAGCTTTGCCAAAATCTATTGTTAATGAGAAAGATCCTTTTCCAAGCTGCCACACTACCCTAGTTCCACTCATTGGGTGAAGGTTAAGGATTCCTGCTCTACTCTAAAAAGGAGATTGTACTTCCATCACTCTTGTTCTTATTAGGCTTATGAAAATTGGACACTATAACTTTCTCCTTGGCACATCTCCAACATATTAGCCTTCCCACCCACTTCCTCACTCCCTGACGAGGCAAGTTGGAAGACAGCAGTGGGAAGTGAGATTTCAGAAATAGGGAGTGGAATGGGAAATCTCTTTGTGGGAAGCTGTAGTGTAATCTGGAAGTTGAAGACCAGGTGGGAAGGTAAAGCTCGGGGACTGCCCATAGCTAGTGCCAACATCCAAAAAGTTCTCCCATTCTCCCACATTTTATGTTAACTCAGAGTAAACAAATAAATGCTGACCTCAAAGATGTTGGATGAACTGAACTGATGGCAGGTTGGAGGAGATGATCCCAAAGGCCCCTTTCAGCTCTAAAATGCTCTGATTCTTTCATGACCTTCAATGGGATGAAAAGCATTTTTATTTCCATTTTTTGGGGGGAGGAGAAAAATGTCATCAACTCTCTAAGTGTTCATTGGAGATGGAGGGAAAATGTAACTCCTTATCAAAGACTGTAGAATTCCGCCTTATCCGGGTACAGTAGTGCACAGCACAATACTTTAGGGCAGCTGGGTAGCACAGTGGATGGAGCACTGGGTCTGGAGTCATGAAGACTCATCTTACTGAGTTCAAATCCATCCTTGGACACTTACTAGCTGTGTGACCCTGGACAAGTAACTTAACCCTGTTTGCCTCAGTTTCCTCATTTGTAAAATGAGCTGGAGAAGAAAATGACAAAACACTCCAGTATCTTTGCCAAGGAAACCCCAAATGGGGTCATGAAGAGTCAAACACAATTGAAATGACTGAAGAAGGAGAACAAAATACTTTCACTTCCATGATTCAAGTCAGCACGTTCATGCTATTATGCATCAGGAACTATGCTAGGTTCTGGGGCTACAAAGACAAATATTACATAGTCCCTGCCCTCAAGGAGTGAAAGCACAACCACTTGGTGAAGAAGGAAGGGGCAGGTATTAGTATCTCATTTTACAGGGGATAAAGGGCCTATATAAAGATCTAGAGAGGTCCCATCACACTGCTAGTAGTAAGTGGGGAAGTTGGTATTTTGTTCATTTTAAAAAAACTATTTCTTTTTAGTTTACAACATTCAGTTCCACAAGCTTTTTAAAAAAATTTTCTCTCCCTCCCTCTCCTCCTCCCTTCCCAGGACAGCATGCACTCTGATATAGGCTCTACATATATATATTCACATTAAACATATTTTCACATTAGTCATATTGCAAAGAAGAATTATAGACAATGGGATGAACCAAGAGAAAGAAAACACAAAATAAAATTAAATAAAAAGAGAGAGTAAATGGTATGGGAAGCCGGTATTTTTACTCTAAGGCCAGGCAGGATTCTTTTGGCTACAGCCCATTACTTCTTAATGCCTAATAATCCACAATTTGGATGAGAGAGGCTGGCCTCCTGTGCCAAGTGATAGATGGCAAAGCAATGCTGTACCAGCAACCTTGGGCTCATGGATGGGAGGCCTGCTCAATAAACACCACTGAGAGGAAATGTGCCCAAGATGGGCTGCTGTGTTTTCCCTTTTCTCTGTTCTCCCCAGAATTAATTTCCCCTTCCAGAGAAAGATTTCATTTTCAGAAGACGATGCCCTCTCCAGTGAGCTTTCCCTCACAGTCATGGCAAAAAACAAATTAGTCAAAGGAACAATATGACCTCCTTAAAACAATCTGTCCCTAGTGTGCTCCAGCTTCTTTACTGAGCTCTCTTTCAGGACTAGTGAAGTGTGGGAACAACATTGAATTAGAGGAAGCAAAGGTGCACACTTCAGAGAGGTGGGGTACCCCAACACTGCTGCTTGGCATTTAAGCCCTCACACAATCTACCTCTCCAGACTTACTTCATGTAACTCCCTTTTAAATACTCTACATTCCAGTCAATTGGCCTATTTGCTATTCTCTGGACTTGGTTTTGTTTCAACCACCACTACGAGTATTTTGTTGTTGTTATTGTCAAGGTTTTTCAGGTGTGTCCAGTTCTCTGTGACCCCATTTGGTCTTTTCTTGGCAAAGATATTGGTGTTTTTTGTCATTTCCTTCTCTAGCTTATTTTTTACAGATGAGGAAACTGAGGCAAACAGGGTTAAATGACTTAATCAAGGTCACAGAGCTAGTAAATATCTGAGGCTGGATTTGAACTCCCGATGATGAGTCTTGCTAACTCTGGGCCTGTACCTCACTGCCCTATCTCAGCCCTTATATCCTTTCAAAAATGGTCTGCCTTCAAGATTACAAACTCTTTAAATTCCTCTCTGATTCTTTCCACCTCTCCAAGTTCCTTATTCTTCCCATACTCATTCTTAGCCCTTATTGTGAACACCGGTCCCTCCAATATTCTCTGTTCTCTCTGTCTTATTTATCCTGTCATAGCTCCTATTTTGTCCCTACTCAGTCTTAATCTATGGTCTGTTATGTTGTGCCCAGGACATGTATCACTTTCCTAGGCTAGAGGAAAGGACAATTCATGTCTCAGGCAGAGGAGTTGGGGGCCAGATTCAGGGGAAACTGGATTAAAGTGAAAACCTAGGCAAGTTTGATACCAGGGTGTCTGTGGATCACTAAATCCAAGGGACTAAGATAATTAGAAAGACTGGTTATTGGAGCAGGCTTCTAGATTGGGAAGTGTGCCTGAAATTAAAAAGCAAAAACAGAGGATGTGGTGGAGTTGGGCACTGTCTGATTCCCCATCTGATCTGTCTAAATTTGGGGCTCTCTGTGGTAGCTCCTTAGTTTCTCCATGACCTGATGTGCTGCCTGGTCATGGTGGGGGCTGCTCTAGATGCTGTCATTGGGCCATGAACCTGCACAGTCAAGAGAACCCTCCCCCAACTTGCCACCATGTCTGCTTCCATGTCTCAACTCCTACCATTAATTTTCTCAACTCCAATTTCCAACATCAACCTCAAAAAATATTTCCTAAACACCTACTATGCATAAGGCCCTGGTGATATCAAGACAAATAATGAAATGACCTGTGATGTCAAGGACCTTAGAGTTTATTGTGGTAATATAACACACAGCTAAGTAAATTGAGGAGGGCAATGGTAAACTGTCAAGTGCTGCTGGAAGAAGTCATGAAACTGTAAGACTGGGTTCACTGCTGATTGATGCTACTTAACCTTACCTAGAGTTTCATTTCTGCATGTTAATTCTTTTATTTACTCCACTACTCAATAAATTCCCAATGGCTTCCTATTACTTCTAGGGTCAAATATAAACCCCTCTGGCATTTAAAGCTCTTTACAACCTGACCTCTTTCTACTTTTGCCAGTCTTTTTACAATTTACTGCCTTCCACACATTATATGGCTAAGCTATATTGGTCCATTTGCTGTTTCTTACCTATGATGCTCTCTCTAGCTTCCATCTCCATTCCTCTTCACTGGCTGTCCTCCCATGACTGGAACACTCTCTTTTCTTATGTCCACCCCTGGTTTCCTTCAAGACTTGGGCTCAAATGCTGCCTTCTACAGGAGACCTTTCCTGATTTCCTCTAGCTACTAGTCCCTTTCCCTCTAATCTTCCATTCACTTGGTATGTATATTGTTTATACCTATTTATATAGATGTTGTCTCCTTCATTAGAATATAAGGCTTTTGAGGGCAGGCACTATTTTTGCTTTTTCTCTGTATCCTTAGCACATCGTCCTTGGCAAATAGTAATAATAATGTTATAAATACTATTAATTATTAAATTAATATTAATAACACATAACAAACATTTGTTAATTATTGATCGATTGACTGATTCTGAGTTTTTTATCATACTTTCCATAATAGTTGTTCCTGAATTACAGAAAGTAAGAGTTGGAAGGGACCCTGCGGGTCACCTAATTCGGCCTGTACCTGAACAAGAATTCCATTTACAACCCTAGCTAACAAGAAGTCGTGTCATTTTCACTTGAGGACTTTCCATGGATAGTCTACCATCTGTTGAGGGGGAAGACTAGAGATCATGTCATATGGGGACAGGCTACAGAAACTGGAAAGGAGGAGACTTAGGAAGGATATGATAAATGTCTTCAGGGATTAGACTCCTTCTTGGCCTCACAGGAAATAAACTAGAAGCAATGGGTAGAAGCTGCAGAAAGGCAGATTCCATATTGATATGACAAATTATATCACTTATACAATTAAAACTACAAAAGTGGAGTGGGATACTCTGAGAGGGGGTAGATTTCAAGATGGTAGTAAAAACCTCCAAGCAAAAAATGAGGTGAAGAATGTAAAAAATGTTGTACAGGGCATTTCAGTTCATTCTACACAAAACCCAACTGAGTTCCAGCAAGATTAATAGACTCATCCAAGGCCACACAGAGAGCAAGAGAGCCAGAATTTGAACCCTGCTCTTTGGACAACAAATGCAATGCCTATGTATAGTTATATCTGGCCTCAGATGCTTCCTAGCTGTGTGACCCTGGGCAAGTCACTTAACACTGCCTCAGTTTCCTTACCTGTAAAATGAGCTGGAGAAGGAAATGGCAAACCACTCTAGTATCTCTGCCAAGAAAATCCCCAGTGGGGTCATAAAAAGGCAGACATGACTGAAAAATGACTGAACAACAGCAAATATATAGTTATACTCCATTGAGAGCATGACCTTTGTTGTGTCCATATATGTAATTCCTTCCATGTAGCATGCTGCCTTGCACACAGTAGGTGCTTAATAAATATTGACTGGATTTAATTGTCCCCCACACTGGCCTCATGGCCATCAGGTACTTCTGAGATGCTGTTGTTTTCTTCTTCCCCAAAGATCCTGCAGTTAAAAATGTGATCACTAGAGGTCCCATAAAGACAATGATTGTCCAGCAAAATACCAAACCCAAACTGTAGAATGGAAAAGGACATAGGACAACCCTTAAATCCCCTCGTGTGTGACTAGTGATACAAATAGAAGCATTTGTGTGAGCAGAAGAGCTCTGTGATCTCATTCTTAACCAGAATGGGCTTTGGTTCTATGAATTCCTGTTTCCATGCAAAAGAATGATCAGTGGGCTGCTGACCAGACAGGTTTGGTTTGTTCAGGGACAGCATCACCTCCCCTAAAAAATATTAGTATTATTGTCACAGGAGAAATGGGAGGAACAGGACACTTGCTTGAAGGGTCTGTATCCCCCCATTTCAACAGCAGTAAAACAAAAAGATGGAATGAGTAGGGAAATTACTAAGTTGTATGCACAGAGGGTGAGGGTGAGTCCCTTCTCCATTACTGCCACATCCCAAAGTATCCTTCATGTGACTGAGTAATGCTGACTGTCAGAGATAATAAAGGGAGGTTTGGAGAGGCAGAATTTCTCATCTGGCTGTACTCTGCTTTAAGTCAAGCTTGATAGATGAAAACCTGGATTTACAAAGGTGATGAATTAGTGAGAGTCTTTGCTTTACAAAAAAGAAGATTCACCATAGGGACTCATTTTAAAAGCAAGTTACTTCAATGCTTTTAACATAGAATCCTGTTCTAAAAAGTATTGACTTATATATAACTTTTGGGAAATATGCATATGCCAACAGTTCAAAGTAAGGAATATCCATATTTCTATATATTTTTGGTAATATGTTTAAAAACAACATGGATATCTCTCCCTCCCTCCCCCACCTTCTCTCTCTCCCTCCTCCTCCCTCTTCTTTTCTCTTTCTCCCTTTCTCTGTCTCTCTCCACCCTCCCTCTCTCTTCCTTTCTCCCTCTATCTCTGTCCTCTGCTTTTTTTCTTCCTTCCTTCCTCATCCTCCTCTTTCTTCTTCTTCTTCTTCTTCTTCTTCTTCTTCTTCTTCTTCTTCTTCTTCTTCTTCTTCTTCTTCTTCTTCTTCTTCTTCTTCTTCTTCTTCTTCTCCTCCTCCTCCTCCTCCTCCTCCTCCTCCTCTTCTCTATCTCTCTTCCTCTGCTCCCCCCGTGCTTGTTGATTTTCATTTCAAGGATCTTATTGGTGAAGCACAGGGAGCATCAAAGTTTCTCCATAGGTGACTCTCATTTTGTATGGATCATCTGTCTAAAAGCCACAGTTCCATGCTTTCAATTATCTCTATAGAGAGGCTCAGTCTTTTAAAACATCAAGTCTTGTATTCCTAAATATTGAGAGTCAACAATATGAGAACCATCGAAGTTCTTATAGCCACAACATTTTATAGATCACTTAGTTCAATCCTTCCACGTTACAGATGTGGAAACTGAGGTCTAGAGAAGTAAAGCAGCTTTCTTAAGGTCGCACAGGTAGAGCCAGAACTAGAAGCCAGATTTCCTGGTCCTCAGCTCATTGCTCTTTTCCTACTGTTTTTTCAGAGCCCCTCTGAGAAGTGGCAAGGAGCAGCAATAAATTGGAAAGATCCCTGGAAGGGGGTAACAAGAGCTTCTCTCACGGGCTGGCCTCTTCACCAGCTTAGCTGTGTGACTTCGAACAAGTCACCGAGCATCTCTGGGCTGCAGTTTCTTTATCTGTAAATAAGGGTTGTGGACTCCACTTTGTGTCCCCCAGTACCAGTGGTCCTTTCAGTTCAGATTACTTAGGAGAATGTAACTGAAAACCTCATCTGGATTCTCTTTGTTGCACAGCCCGAACTTCTGTGAGGGCTTAAAAAAATCTGATAGTTCGAACCAAGAAACACTTTTTCCATTTTTATAAAAGAGCCACATTGCTGAAGCATTGTTGAGGTACCGAATATTTGAAGAGAGAATCACAATTTAAATGCGCTGAGTGCATATTTAAAATATCTTACAGCAAATCCTTTTGTAAAGTGAGGGAACACTCTTCTCCCCAATTGATCTATTTTATAAATTTGAATTTATAAAATCCATATTTGGGGCTGAATATGTAGGCTATCCATGATTTACAACATCCAGCCTAAAAATGGCCCATTCACATAAATCAGACAGGTCCTCAGGTGCAGCCCTTTGATTGTATCCAAACTTCACAGAACAAATTCCCTTAATAAAAGGATTTGTTCTGTAGAGCTTGGACTCAGTCACAAAGCCGCACCTGAGGACCTAGAAGGCCACATGTGTCCTTGAAGCCTCAGGTTCCCCACTCCTGGACCAGGGACTTTTGTGCTATGGATCCTTTGACAATCTGGTGAATCCTATGAACCCCTTCTTAGAATAATGTTTTTAAATACACAAAACAAAATGTATAGTATCACAAAGGAAAACAGTTCACCTAGATTAAGAGTTTTTGATAAAGATGGTTATTGACTTTATCCTGATTTCTTCCTCTTCCCCCTTCCCCACTCTTGACTGAATCTACTGTGGAGGTGCTGGGAAAAATAAAATTAAACTTTTAAGGAAATTATTACTTAGAATAAAAATAATAGTAATAATAGAGGCTGGGTTTTATGTAGCACTTTAAGATTTGCAAACTGCTTTATAAGTATTACCTTATTTTATCTTCACAGGGAGATGCTATTATTCCTATTTCACAGATGAGAAAATTGAGGGAGGTAGAAGTTAAGTGACTAGTCCAGAGTCACACTGCTCATAAGTATTTGAGGTCATATTTGAATTCAAGTCTTCCTGCCTCTAGGTCCAGCACTCTTTTCACTGTACCTAGTTGCTTAAGTAAAAGTGAAAGGAAAGAGAATCAGCATTTATAAAGCACCTACTATGAGCCAGGGACTATCCTAGGCACTTTTTACAAAATTATCTCACTTGAGCCTCACAACAACCCTGTGAGGTGGGCAATGTTATCATCCTCATTTTATAGTTGAGGAAATGGAGACAAATGGAGGGGGAGTGACTTGCCCAGGGTCACAGGATTAGTAGATGTTTTAGGCTGTATTAGAATTTAGGTCTTCCTGACTCTGGAACCAACACTCTTTCCAAGTATGCCACCTTGCTGCATCTAAGAGAAAAAGCTGGAATAGAATAGGGGAGGGAGCTAAGAGTTGGGCTAGGCTGCCAGGCAGGATTGGCTGGGCTGTGGGAGATTTCTGCCTCCCCCTCCCCTGCATTATTGGTTGCTTTTGGGTTAACAAAGCCATCTCCCTTTAGGAATTCAAATATCTAAGGGCTGGTTAAGAACCCATCGGTGTGAATCAGTTCAGTCCTATTGCTTTCTCTCTGACATCTCACTAAGCAGAGGGAATGGGATTTGTGATTGGTGAAGGCAGAGGCTGGTAATCTGAGATCCTGGGTAGGCTCTGACCTGCCGGTGGATGTCAAACACAGCCCATAAACCTCACACCCCCATGTGTGGCCTAAACCAGATTAAAGTTACATTTCTATCTGATTTCAGTGTATTGATGTGTTAATAAAAAAAGAAAAATAAAGATGCATGGTTTTCTAAGTCAATATCGTGGCCTACAGCGATCCTTACATATGGTTTAGGGGCCCTTGCCTCTATCTGACCTCGATACCACTGGTTTAGAGCAGCATGAGGGTGCGGGAAATCTGATGAGAGGGATGTTAGGCAAGGGGTGCAGAAAGGGAGTGAAAGGGATAAATAACTAAGTCCAATAGCCCATTTCTAGACTATACATGGGAACCTGTACTGAATGGCTCTCTGTTCCCTGATCCATACTATTAGAGCACAGCTGTAGCATGGGTTAAATTGGCTTGTGTGGGTTGGCTGGATAATTTAACCACCATTTAAAAATGTTTCTATGTAGAAAAAAGTGCAGTCTGAATTCTAGATGATAGACTTAACCAAATTTTTGTAAAGCAGCATGGTATGATACATAGACCACTGAACTTAGAGTCAGAAAGAACCTGGAAGGCCTGGATTTGAACCCCACATTAGAAATTTACTAGTTGTGACCCTGGGCAAGTCACTTAAATGCTCCATGCCTCAGTTTCCTCATCTGTCAAAATGAGGGGGTTGGACTTGGTGGCTTCTAACATCCCCTTCAGCTCAAAATCTATAATCCTAGAGCAACTTTTCCCTAAATTGGGGAAAGCCTACATGAATATCCACAGGGGATTATTTGATTTGGCTTAATGTGTCCCCCATTTTAAGGAGAATCAAGGAACATTACCTGTGTTTGTGTGGGAAGCTCAGACAATGCTCTCTCTCTCTCTCTGTCTCTCTGTCTCTCTGTCTCTCTGTCTCTCTGTCTCTCTGTCTCTCTCTCTCTCTCTCTCTCTGTGTCTCTGGCTCTGAATCTGTCAGAGATACAGAAATAGAGAAAGATAGAGACAGATTCACACACACCACACACACACACACACACACACACACACACACACACACACACACACACACACACACACACTGGGCAAGCCATTTAATTTTTCAGGACCTAAAAGGAAATTCTCTAAAATCCAAGCTGCAGAACAGGGGATAGCCTTCATCGGTACCATATGCTCCCTCTCTGGGAATTTTCTATACCAATAGTTTTTATACAGATAATATGTATTTACATATATATATATAAATGCACACCATAAACATAGAAGTATATGTATATACATAGGTGTATATGTGCATACACACATGCACATACATAAATATGTCTATTTTGGTTAAGACTTGTTAGTTTACTAGTATAGGGAACTCCTGGTATGATCACTTTATCCATAGAGCTGGCTCTGCAACTCATCTGAAATGTATTATTATCTTAGGCAGGGGTGGGGAAACTGCGGCCTTGAGGACACATGTGGCCTTCAAGGTCCTTGGGTGTGGCTTTTGGACTGAATCCAAGTTTTACAGAACAAATCTTTTTATTAAGGGGATTTGTTCATTGAAGTTTGGATTCAGTCAAAGGGCTGCACTTGAGGACCTAGAGGGCCACATGAGGCCTTAAGGCTGTCTTAGAGAGTTTGCTGAAGATCTGAGGTATTAAAGAGATTTGTCCATGGATACACACCACAGTCTTCCTGATTCTAAGATTGACCTTTCTCTATCCCATCATGTTGCTTTTCACTGACTGATAGAAAGTAAATAAATGAAAAGAATACACATTCTCCAAGGTTCATTTTGGCCCTGTTAATGTGGCATGTATATATATTATATATATGTGTGAATTTAAGCATATATGTTTAAATGTTGACATGGTGTCTACCCTTACAAAGAATCACAAAGTAATCCATCTTGGGATAGAGGCCTTTATAAGAGCATACCACACACCAAAGGGCTTATGTACCCAGTGATCAGCTGCATGAAGAAGCTTGTATGATATGTATCCACACTATGGAGCAGCAAGGAACATAGGAGCAGGATTTTAAGGAAGCATGAGGTGTGTGTGGGGGGATTGTTGTCCAACCCCAAGGGATTACCAGCCTGCGCGCCCTTCCCCACCTCATTCAGGAGGTGCCAGGCTTCCAGCTGCAAGCACTTTGGCTCTTACACATGTGCCAGGGATTGCCGGAGAGGGATGATGTCATTAAAAAACACACATAACATTAGGAACATAGAGGCAGCATCTATTGCTTAAAAGCAGTGGATGGCTCATGCTCTCCAAGCACCAAGCGCCTAATGCAGGAATCTCAGGAGAAAAGCAGAAAAGACATGCAGGGATAATTAAGCGGAAGCATACAAAACAGCGTAGCCCCCAGGGGTGCCATGCTCACACTTACATGATTCAGTCTCATACTACCTTAGTTTGTTTTAAGCATTTCCATCATCTGAGAGGTTAGGAGGGAAAAACAGAATGGTTAAGGTAAAATAAATAGAGATCTCACAGCGGTTTGTTTTCTAAAGGTTAAAAACAATCAGTTCTTTTTGGGGCATCCCATTCACAGCGGGTAAAGAGGAGATAATAAAAAATTGCCTGTGGCTTTTCCAGACAACAGTAACCTAACCAGAAGCACAGAACTCATGGAAAGTCCAGGTCTTGGAGTGATTCACAGACAGCTCAAGAAACCAAGGAGAGAAACCGAGATGTCTGGGAGAAAAACATCAGATTAGAAATGCACAGGTTTGAGCAACAGTTCTATAGGAAATCACTACAGGGTAACAGTGTTCAGGCCTCACTTTACACAGCAGGAATAATTTTAGATAGAGGGTTGTCAGGAATGCCTTTGAAGAATGAAGGATAGAAATGGATTACAGACTTGGGCTATGTATATAATGTAATATAGTGCACTGGTCTTCAGGTGAATATTGATTGACCTTCCTGAAATTGAAAGGCAGCATGGGTTAGGAGAGGACCAGCCTTGGAGTCAGGATACTCTGGATTTAAACCTCTCCTTTGACACATGCTAGCTGGCCAAATCACTTAACTTTTATGTACCTCAGGCAACTCTAAGACTATGAATTACACACAAATGGTGGCCATTTGGGTAGGTGGAGGGAGATTACATACCAGGAGTTCCTTATGCCAATCATGGGTCCAGACCACCCTCTGCCAATCCCCATAAATGCTTTCAGTTAGAACTTAAAGAGCCACTGAAGAAAGAGGCAGTCAGTCCTAGGGTATAGGGGTGGTATTTTCCTAATCAAACCTAGCAGGATAATAAGCTTCTTTCTATACCCTTTTTGGATCTATTCTGATAAGTCTGACCACCTGGGCCTGTAAGGAAACCCTTAAGAGTCCTTCATTCCCACGTATTATCTGTACTTATGAGGTCTCCTTCAGTTTTTCAGGTGTGGGCACAGTTGGGCACTACAGGGAAGATGCCAGTTTTATCTCTGGCCTGCCAGCTATGGTAACCACAGCACGGGAACAGTTTGCTGGGGGTTGGTTTGCCTTAAGTGTGGGCAAACATCTGCTCTCTGGATCAGCACTGTAATTTAAGCCTCCAGTTGGCTCCTATTATGAGTGGCCAACCTCTCACCCACGCTCAAAAATAACAGAACTCTCCTGACTAATGTTTATGTGGGATGGAGAGTCAATAGGCGAGGTGAACTTTCATTTTTATGGACACTGTTTATTTACGTGCGTTACTCTGTGTTAATATGTGGTACTCATAGCATCTGCATTATAAAATTGGCAGCAGTATTATTAGTTTCTGTAGAAGAGTGTTTTAAAGCCGTATTTTCATTTTGCCTTCCTTATTGATTGCCTCATACTTATATATGTAAAATGGCCTATTTAAAAAGGTTCCTTGTTCCTTGTTTAAAGCCTGGCATTAAGTATCGCCTTCTGTAACGAGCTACTGCTGCTGAGAGTTTTCCTGATTTGCAAGCTCGGTATCAGTCAACAAAATGTGATATAGATAGAGGTCAAAGAAGCTAATTCAGTCTTCAAATGGATTAAGAGAAGTTGATTGTCCAGGATCAGGAGGGTCAAAGGTACCAAGAGTCACCTAGTACTCCACCCAGGTCAGATCACATTTGGAATACTGTGTTCAGATCTGAGCACCAAAGTTTAGGAGAACTTCGGTAAGTTGGACAGTATCCAAAGAGAATAAGCAGGATGGTGAACGGGCCTAGGAGAGGATCTCTTGAAAGAAGTCGACATATTTAGTCCAAAGAAAAGGAAAGTTAAGAGAAATATGATGGTTTTCCTCAAGTACTTTAATTGTTATTGTGTGAAAGAGGGATTATAACTTATTCTTCTTGCTCCCAGAAGGCAAAACTAGGATCCAGGGGAGAAAGTTGAAGAGGGGTAGGTTTAGATTTGATATAGGGAAGAACTGAAGAGGGGCAGTTAGATGGTGCAGGGGACATAGCACTGGACCTGGAGTCAGGAAGATCCATTTTCTTGAGTTCAGATCTGGCCTTGGACACTTACTAGCTGTGTGACTTTGGGCAAGTCACTTAATTCTGTTTGCCTCAATTCCTCATCTGCAAAATGAGCTGGAGAAGGAAATGGCAGATCAGTTCACTATCTTTGTCAAGAAAACCCCCAATGGGGTCATATAGAGTTGGATGTGACTGAACAACAACTGAAAAGGAACCACTTTTCAACCAGTAGATATGTCCAAAGGTGGAGTAGGCTGCCTTGAGAGGCAGTGAGTCCCATCCTTTTTTAAGTTAATTTTTTTTTTTCAATGAACAAACTCTTTTCTCTCCCTCCTATCTCTTTCCCACCTCCCAGAAAAACCAAACTGGACTAAATCTGTGTAACAAATATGCATAATGAAGTCAAACAAATTACTTCACTGGACATGTCCAAAAACATGTTTCAGTTTGCACATTGAGTATATCATCTCTCTGTTAAGAGGTCTGTAGCATGCTTCATCATTAGTCCTCTGGAATCAGGGATGCACATTTTGCTGATCCAGAGTTCTTAAGTCTTTCAAAATTATCTGTTTTGGCAATGGTATTGTTACTGTAGAAATCAATCTGGTTCTCCTTCCATTCTACATGAGTTCATTTAAATTTTCCCAGGTTTCTCAGAAACTTGTACCTTTCATTGTTTCTTATGACACAATATTATTGCATTCTTATTGTTCATATGCTATAATTTGTTCAGCTATTCCCCAACTGATGAGTATTAGTACCTTTTGATAGAAATATTCAAGAAAAGACTGGATGACCACTTGTAAAGTATTTGTAGAGGAGATTCTTGTTCAGGTATGGATTAGACTAGACAACCTCTTGGGTTTCTTCCAGCACTGAGATCCTGTGATTTTGTGACTCTCCGTTTCTAGCTTTTTTTCCATCTCTTGATATATCCATTTCCCGGATCTTTTTTCTAGCCCCATTTATCTGTTTTTCTTGGTTTGGGATTCTTCATTCCATCCCTCCCATAGTTCCTTACTTGACTCTTCCTCTTTTCAGTGGTTTAGGAAGCTTTTGAATGATGCCAGTGTCATTGATCTCTTTCTGTATCTCTCTCTGTTCTACCCACACTTTCTCAAAAGGATGGACAGTTGGCTTGGTGATTGTTTGGAAGTGCTAGATTGAAATGACTCTAATATTTTGAGGTGGAAGACAGGACACAAGAGCCAACCTGCCAAGCTTAAAAAGAAAAGCCTTTTAAACTTTTAAGCTGGCAAAATGAAGACAATGTTTGATTGTATGGAAATAAAAATCCATCCCAAGCCAAATCCTCCTTAAAATGAACAGCAGATAACTAGACTATATGCTCTTATTAGGCAGGTACATTCTTTAAGAATGTAAACTCCTAGAGGGCAAGTTCTGTTGCACTATCTCTTTGTATCCCTGGTACTTAGCACAGTGAACAGTACACAGAAGGTGCTTAATAAGTGCCTGCTGATTTATTAATTAGTAAAGCACTCCTCATACATTTAGAACATTTTAGAAAATTTGGGTTAATAGGTTCTTCCTGGTCATTAGGATTTTCAGTGTTGGGAACACTTTCCCCCATTTGGCTCTTTCAGAATTGTGGAGGGCTGTTCTGACCGTGGAAACTTCAAGCATTCTCCTAAGTGGTTTTACCTCTTCAAAAGAGAAAAGTTCCATCATGAGAGAATTTTAGAGTTACATCCTAACCCCTTCCTTTTAAAAGTGAGAAAACCCAAGCTGGCTTAATGAATGACTGAATAAAACATTTATTAAGTGCTTACTATATGCAAAATTACTGTTGACTATCAGAGTCTGGCAGGGAAAGCATGTGTTCAAATTGGATTCCACCCAGTTTCAGGTGTTTGAAGAGCACCAATCAGAGGGTCTGTGTCTTCAAAACACATGGGCTTGCTTCACACTGCTTCACACACCTGTTGAGTGAGTGAACACTGTGGTGATAGCATGGTGCTCATACAAAAGCACAAATGGGAGAAAGAGGCAGAAAGGCACTTATATACATAAGCAAAAGGATTTCTAGGCAGAAAAACTGTCTAATTAATGTTTGTACAAATGGAGCTAGTTAAACAGAATTATTAAGTAATTAACTCAATTATAATGAAGATGGGAAATACAAGAAGGCTTTGAAGTGAAAGATATCAAAGTGAGCCCATATCCCCGTGTAGGAGAGCTCTGAGTCCTTGTCTTCTAAAGGGTATATGTAAGAAGGATCATATCTGACCTGAGAATTCAGAGCCCTGTATTGGGATTTGTATGGAATCATTCCATCCAAATGAATAGAAAGGATATTAGAAAAAATGAGTCAAACAGCAACATGTCTAAAGAGCCAATAAAGGAATAATGGGGTTATATGGGCTGTTTGTGGAGGGCTGATGCCTGTGGTGCGAGGGCTTGTTGAATCCTTTTTGGAGCTGCTCATCTATCCACCTCTGGTGGCCACCTTCATCTAATTCTCATCTATTGCTCCAAGAAGCTGTAGTGTGCACAGAGGCCATACCTTGGAAAACCATCTCCACAGATGGGCTAAGCCAGGTTGAGGGTATCTTACTGGCCTCAAACCTGGTGGTGAGTTAGGGGGTTACCCCAAGCATGTGAAAACTTCCCCTGACAGAATGGGTGGATAAGAACAATTTGTTCTAATGGCCATGAAAGTGGTTGAAGCAGCTGCTATGGGGCTTCTGGGGCTTGGTCAGGCATTGAAGACGCCAAGGTCATCCACTGCATCCTGGGCCAATGCCATTCATCTTGACTTTTGTCCTGCCACTGAAGTTTGATGACTCTGGAAGGCCGATGGCTTTGTGCAACACTGCCTCATTTAAATCCAACTCACCAGCAAGTAAAAATATCACCCAGTGTTCACTTCAAAAACCACAGAGGAGGAACAACAACATAAACAGAGCTTGAGATTGCAGTGGAGGTACTTTCCCAAAGAAGGCCAGGCAAATTCCCAGCATGCCTGACCATTGGGAAGGTTTTCAGAGCTGGCATACCTGGAAAAAATTCACACTGAACCCCAAACTCTGGGGAAAATGCCTAATTGTGTCCTCTGGATTGGAGTAACCAAAGACTCTCTGGGACAGCCCTTACAAGTGATCATTCATCTTCTTAAAGATCTGGAATCCCATGATACTCATTATCTTTGGGGAGAGCCTACATTATTTATAGGCAGCTTGAATGTTTAGGAAATCAATCAATCAATCAATCAATCAATCAATCAATGTATACACAAGACAGAATTGAAATCTGCCTTTCTGTAACATTTCTTCTAGGTCTATTCTCTGGTGCCAAGCAGAAAGGAATGTGAGATAATAGAGTGCTGGTTTTTAATGAATATCCCAGCTCTGCCACTCCCAACCTGTGTGACCTTGTGCAAGTCACCAAGCCTCTATGAGTTTCTGTTGCCTCATCTGTAGAATGGGGGGACTGGAGGTACTAGCTGACCTTGTATTGTCTCTTTTAGCTAATCGAGGCAGTGGATAAAGTGCTGGACCTGGAGTCAGAAAGACCTGAGTTCAATTGTGCTTTCCAGCGGTATGACCCTGGACAAGTCACTTAGCTTCTGTCTGCCTCAGTTTTCTCACCTGTAATAATAGCACCTCCCTCGGTGGTTGTGTTCATAAAACGAGAATACTTGCAAAGCACTTTGTAAGCCTTAAAATACCTCACCAATGCTAGCTCCTGCTATTATTATTGCCATTGTTATTATTCATTATCATCTTGTGTTCCTATAAAGTTGAACCCCTTTTCCACATGACAGCCTTGACATCTGGCATATGTCTGAATCTTCTCTTTCCCCAGGATTGGGATGAATAATTCCTTCAAACAAAATGAGTATTTCACAGGCTGGAGTCTTCTTCCCATCTGGATCTCCCTCATTTGCAGTAGTGAGGATCCTACCCTCTACTGAGCTACAGGAATACATTTATTTTCCTAAGGCTGTATCTGTGTCTGGGGGAGGGGGAAGGCTCATGGGATAGATATGGAGGGAAATGGAGACAATCTCTAGACTTCAATTTGTACTTGCCAAACTCTAATATGGCTGGTTTTGAGAGACTGTGATAGAAGAGGAAAAAGCTCAGGGGTTCTTGAGTCTGAAACCAGGGGTCCATCTGCTCCCCGACATCTTCCCTCCTCTGGTACTGGGCAAGTCCTTTCCTGTAACCTCAGTGCCTCAGGGAACTCCAAGACTGCACTAAGCTGCAGAGAAAGTGCCAATCTGCATTAAGAAGAACTTTATTGAGAATTCTCTTTTCCATTGAAATTACAGGTCTAGTCCCTTCTTATCCTCAAGGGATGCTTGAAGCAACAAAGTCATATCAAGCCAGCCTAGGAGTCAAGACAACCTCCGTTCATGTCACCACCTCTGACACAACAGTCTGGCAAGGTACTTTTAAGAGAAAAATTCAAGTCTCTTAATATTTCAGATAATTTGGGCTTCCAGGAGAGGGCTCTCTTAAGTTTTTTAGGATCATCATGAATGAATGATAAAGCCATCAAGGTATGGGGGTTTTGAAGGGACCCTATGCCTTTTACCTTCTCTCTTTCCCACCTCTCCCACTACTCTTCATTCTAGAACTGGACTGCCTGATGGGAAGACCTGCCACCAGCAGGGACACTTTCCTCCTTTTCCTTCCCTCCTTGCCTTTTCTTAGACTCAGGCTGCCCAGGACCCATCTGGGCTACTTATGGAGCAGAAGAAAGTATGCTGGCCCTGAGTTCACCAACCAGAAACCATTGGGGTTACTTGACTCCTTGATGAGATCACTTCCCACAAGACAGAGGACGACCAGGCCTTCCTATTTGACATGATGCTAATCCCCACAGACCCCTGGCACTGTCATGTGACCTACTGATGTAATCTTAGGTCCCCTTTGCCTTGCCCTCCCAGATGCTCAATCCCTAGGACTTGTGGGCCTTTCCAACTGCCCTGCATAGATTGTGAGAACGTTGAGAGCACATCATTTAAAAAATTCTAATTCTGGCACTTAGCACAGTGTATCAATAAACACTCAATAAATACTTTTGCATCCATTTTTGAAGCAGTTATTATGTACTGGTTCCAGAGTAGTTACTGATCTGCATGGATAGGGGGAAAGGGAATCGAACACACATTTCTTAAGCATCTACTATGTAAGAGGCATGATGCTAAGAACTTTACAAATGTTATCTTGCTTTATCCTCATACTGACCCGATGAGCTAGGCAGTATTATGATCCTCATTTGATAGTTGAAAAAAAATGAGGCTGACTGAGGCTAAGTGCCTTGCCTAGGGTCACACAGCTAGTAAGTGTTTGAAGCTGGATTTGAACTGAGGTCTTTCTGATTCCAAGCCTGGCTCTCTCTCCACTGTGTCACCATCTACCTCAAATAAGGAAGCTTCCTCACAGAGAGTTCTCTGAGCCAAAGAAATCACAGGTACAGATAAAATTTTTAAAAGGGTAGCATAGGGGAATAATATGTACCAAGTATTATAATTCATGGAAACTGGGATTTCTGGGTTTTTCTTCTGGTTTTGATTTTTATAGTGTCACAGGTGAAAAACATTTCTGCTGAGGGTCATTCACTCACAGTGAGACACAATCAATTTCAAGCCATATGTGTAAAATTTAATTTAGCTTTTTTTCTTTTAAGAGAAATATAAAACAGTCCACTCATTCACTGAGAAAATTACCGACACAGAACATAAAATTCTATTCAATAACTAAACAAAAAATAAAAAACATACTTCAGTTCTACTATGACCAGTTACAGCAAAAAGACAGATTAGGGAAGGAAGGAAGACAGAGAAAAGTGAAGAAGAGGATCTCTCCCACCTCATTCTGGAATCCTTCCTGGAACAGTAGGCAATTAGAGGGCATAGGATATCGAATACTAGATTTGGAATCAGAAAGGACTGAATTCAGATTCAACCACAGGCAGTTATGGTGTGACCCTAAGCAAGTAACATGTACCTATTGAGATCATATTCATAAAACACTCTGTGAGTCTTAAATAGTGATAAAAATGCTAGCTATTCATATTAGTATGCTCAAGGACAAGAAACCAAATAAAAACTTGGCCTATATAATGCAAATGGGCAGTACTAAATTGGATCTAACTTCATTAGTCAGTTGCTTCCCTGCACTGTTCCTTGCTGTGTCAGGGTATTGGAACAGCCAAGTCACGAACCTAGACTGACAAAGACTCCTGGGAATCCCTAATACTCACCAAAATGCAGATTCAGGAGAAGACCCAAGCAACACATGTCAGCACTATTGCCCCGTCTATGTTTCCTAGCCCTTAACTCCTTTCTCTCTCCCACAAGCACCCCTCATAATCTCTACAGAGTTCACTTATCTCTCACAGAGACTGGGTGACTGAGGGGGAGCCCTCTCAGCCTCAGTATCCTCAAATGCAAAATACAATAGTTCTTAGCTCACAAGGTTGTTGCAAGACTGAAATAAGATAATACACGTGAAAGGGGCTTGGCAAACCTTAATTTCCTGGATAATTCATCATATCTTTGATATTACTGGTATAGTTACTTCTTCCAGCATTACAGATGCCAACCTATCCATGGCTGTCCATCCTTTGCTGTTTTTAACCACATGTTTCCTTATATGCACCACAGAAATATTTACCCTGGGATTCATGAACTTAAAAAATACATTAAGATCTATATTTCAATATAATTGATTTCTTTTGTAATGCTATGTCTTTTATTTAATGTAACTAAAAACATTATTCTCAGAAGGGGCCCATTGGCTTCACTAGACTGCTAAAGAGGTCCATGACACCAAGGGGCTTACAAAGCCCTGACCTAATATGCTGGGCACCTTCCTGTAGTTTTGTAGACGTTTGATGAATAATAATTGATCACAAATGTTGCCCACTGGTTAGCCTTTGCTCTTTTTTTTGCTCCTACATTTCTCAGATAACCACTATGCTTGCTACAGGCTAAAGTTAAAAAAATATATAAAATAAAGGTTAGTTTCTGTGCTACTAGTACTTGAAAGCCAGCCTCAATTAATCAACCAATAAACATTTATTAAATGCTTAGTATGGACCAGGCACTGCTCTTCGGTTACAAAAAGAGAAAAAAGCCAGTTCCTGCCCTCAAGGAGCTCATGATCTGTTGAGGGAGTCAACATGCAGGCAGATTCCTACAAAGCAACTATGTACAGGATAAATAGGAAATAATTAGCAGGGGGAAGGGACTAGAATTAAAAAGGGGCTTAGGAAGACTTCCAGAGAAAGATGGAATCTTAGTTGGGACTTAAAGGCAGCCAAAGATGTCAATAGTTGGATTGGAGGAGGGAGAGCATTCCAGGCACAGAGAAGAGCCCAGGAAAATGCTGGGGGCTGAGATGGCATATCTGGTTTGTTAAACAGCCCGAGACCAGTGTCACTGCAGGGAGAAAGGTGTAAGGAGACTGCAAAGGTGGAAGTGGGCTGGGTTGTCAAGGGTTCTGAATGCCTCCCCTTCTACTTTCTAGTACTTATAGAAACCCATGCAGAAATGGCCTGCTAGTCAATTGCTTGCCAGCTGCTCCCTCACTGGCAGGAGTTGTAGAAGGTGAAGGATTGTCCTTGTTTGTTCCAAGCATCCTGATAGAGAGAGACAGTCTCCCAGAGGAAGAGGCAGAAAAAGAGAAAGGCAGAAACACAAAGGGATAGGCTGATGCATACACAAAAAGAAAAACACTGAAGCATAGGCAAAGCACATAGAGGAAAAATAAGGGAAAACCAGAGATAGCCACGTGCAAAATTTCATCTTATTTTCACCTTTTGGAATCTTTTATCTTTCTTCAAGGCCCAGTTCAGGTGTCATCCTCTCAGTGAAGCCTTCCCTGGTCCCAACAGTAACTAGTGCTCTGTCCCTTCTCAAATTCTCCTAGAATATATTCTTTACTTTCTTCTTCCCTACAATCATCCCCTGAATTGCATTTTCTCATCTGGATACATCCCTTCTGACTCACTGCCTTGATGTGGCAGAGGAGCTTGCATAGCTCGATGAAACTTATGAGCCATGCTGTTCAAGGTGACCCAAGATGGGCAGTCATAGAGGAGAGCTCTGATGGAAAAAATGGTAATCCACTGGAGAAGGAAATGGCAAACTAGTGTTGTATCTTTGCTAAGAATGCCATCCCACAGATGGCATTAAAATGGTAAAAGATATGATGCCAGAAGCTGAGCCTCTCAGGTTGGAAGGTGTCCAACAGGTTACTGCGGAAGAGCTGAGGACAACTACAAAAAGCTCTAGAAAGAATGGAGCATCTGGGCCAAAAATGAGAGGAAGCTCAGCTGTGAATGTGTCCATATGTTATCAAGATTGATACTGCCTAGGAACCTGGAATAGAAGACCTATGAACCAGTGTAAGCTGGATGTGGTCAAACAGGAGATGGAAAAATTAAATATCAATAGCCTGGGCGTCAGTGAACTTAAATGGGAATGGGTGAATTTAATTCAGATGATCATTACATATGTTACTGTAGGCAAGAATACCTTAGAAGAAATGGAATAGCCCTTATAGTCAATAAAATGGTGAGAAAAGTAGAACTGGGGTTTAATCTAAAAAATGACAGAATAATATGTTTGAATCCAAGGCAAACTGTTCAGTATCACAGTAGTACAAGGCTATGCTCTAATCACTGATGCTGAAGAGGCCAAAGTTGCTCAGTTCTATGAATATCTACAAAATCTTCTAGAAATAACATCAAAAAAGATATAACATTCATCATTGCAGACTGAAATGCTAAAGTGGGAAATCAAAAGATAATTGCAATAACAGGCCAGTTTGACTGTGGAGTAAAAAAAATGAGTCGGGGCACAGATTAATAGAATTTTGTCAAGATAACTCACTGATCCTAGAATACACTCTTTTTCAACTACCCAGAAGGCTACTACATATGGACATTACCAGATGGTCAATATAGAAATCAGGTTGATTATATACTTTGCAGCCAAAGGTGGAGAAGCTCTATACAGTCAGTTAAAACAAGACCTAGAGTTGACTTTGGCTCACGTCATGAGCTTCTTATTGAAAAATTCAGATTTAAATTGAAAAAAGTAGGGAAAACCATCAGACCATATAGGTATGACCTAAATAATATCCCTTATGGATATAAAGTGGAAGTGATGAATAGATGTAAGGGATTAGATCAGGTAAGTAGAATGATTGAAGAACTATGGACAGGTTTGCAATATTGTAAAGGAGACAAAAGGCAATCCCAAAGAAAAAGGAGAACAAGAAAGCAAAATGCCTGTCTGATGAGGCTTTACAAATAGATGTGGAAAGAAGGAAAGCAAAAGGGAAAGGAGAAAAGGATAGATATACCCAACTGAATGTAGAATTCCAGAGAACAGCAGGGAGAGACATGAAGGTTTTCTTAAATAGTGCAAAGAAATAGAAGAAAAGAATAAAATGGGAAAGATAAGGGATCACTTCAGGAAAATTAGAGATGTCAAGGGAACATTTCATGTAAAAATGGGCATGATAAAAGACAAAAATGGTAAGGACTTCATAGAAGTAGAAGAAATTAAGAAGAGGTTGCAAGAATGTGTAGAAGAAGATCTTCACATCAGCAGTAACCACAATGGTGTGGTCGCTCCTCTAGAATCAGACATCCCAGAGAATGAAGTCAAGTGGGCCGTAGGAAGCACTTCAAACAATAAGCCTAATGGAGGAGACAGAATTCCAGCTGAACTATTTAAAATTCTAAAAAATGATGCTCTTAAAGTGCTGCCCCCAATATGCCAACAAATTTGGAAAACTCAACAGCAGCCACGGGATTGGAAAAGACCATTTTACATCCCAGTCCTAAAGAAGGTCATGGCCAAGAAACTTTCAAATTACTGAACAATTGTGCTTATCTCAGCAAGCACAGCAAGATTATGCTTAACTATACTTCAGCAATATGTAAACCAAGAATTACCAGAAGTACAGGGTTGTTTTGAAGAAGCAGAGGAACTAGAGACCAAATTACCAGCATTTGCTGGATTATGAAGAAAGCAAGGGAGTTCCAGAAAAAAACAAACATCTGCTTCATGGACTACACTAAAGCCATTGACTGTGTGAAACACAACAAAATATGGCAATCCCTCAAAGATATGGGAGTACCAGATCATCCTACTTGTCTTCTGAAGAGCCTGTATGTGGGTCAAGAAGCAACAGTTAGAACTTAAAATGGAACAAATGTTTGGTTTAAGATAGGAAAAGGAGTGCAATAAGGCTGTATATTGTTACCTTGTTTATTTGACTTGTATGTAGAATATATCATGTGAAATGCCAGGCTGGATGAATCAAAAACTGGAATTAAGGTTGCGAGGAGAAATATCAACAATCACAGTTATATGGAGAATGCAACTCTGATGGTAGAAGGTGAAGAAGAATTAAGAAGCCTCTTGATGGGGATGAAAGAGAAGAGTGTAAAAGCTGGCGTAAAGCTTAACATTAGGCAAACTAAGATCATAGCAACTGCTACCATCACTTCCTAGCAAATAGAGGGAGAAGATATGGAAGCAGCATCAGATTTTATATTCTTGGGCTTAAGGTTTACCGTAGATGGTGATTGCAGCCACGAAATTTAAAGCTGCTTATTGGAAAGAAAGTTATGGCAAATCTGGACAGCATACTAAAAAACACATCATCTTGCCAACAAATGTCCATATAGTTAAAGCTATGGTTTTTCCAGTAGTAATGTATATCTGTTACAGTTGAAATATAAGGAAAGCCGAGCACCACAGAATCAACGTTTTCAAATTGTGATGTTGGAGAGGACTTTTGAGAGTCCTTTGGACAGCAAGGAGATCAAACTAGTCAGTCCTTAAAGAAATTGATGCAGACTGTTCACTGGAAGGTCAAATGTTGACACTGAAGTTTAAACACTTTGGCCACATAATGAGAAGATGGGACTCACTGGAAAAGACCCTGATGTTGGGAAAGATTGTAGGCAAAAGGAGAAGGGGATGGTGGAGGATGAGATGGAGAGATAGTATCTTGGAAGCAACAAATATGAGCTTGGACAGACTTTGAAAGATAGAAAAGGATAGGAGGACCAGGGTCCATGGGGTCACAAAGAATTGGATATGATCGAACACTTAAACAACAACATCTGGGTACATGTTGTGCATGTATTCCACTTCACTGAATGCAAGCACACTGAGAGCCTGATGGTTTTGCTTTTGTATGCTGAGCACCTACCCAGCACAGCATCCTACACACAGTCAATGCTTAATCAATGTTTGCTGAATTGAATTGAACGGTGTGGAGCAATATTACCATCTTGCGGCCTTTCAGGATACTACTAGGAAAAGTTTAAAAGCTGTTGTATTTTTGCAACTAGCAGCATAAACAAGAATATTACTTTTTGTTACATAATCCAAGCAGAAAGCTATAACAGAAAAAGTATACTAGATTCATTCATCAGTGTGTGTGTGTGTGTGTGTGTGTGTGTGTGTGTGTGTGTGTGTGTGAGAGAGAGAGAGAGAGAGAGAGAGAGAGCAATTGAGTTGATGTCAGAGGATCAGGGCTTAAACTTGGACCTGTTAGTACTGCTGCTGCTACTGCTGCTACTACTATCACCACCACCACCAGTACTACTACCACCACCAAGCATTTATTTATTTAAGCTTTGCAAAGCATTTTACATATTATTTCATTTGCTCCTGACCCATCCCCATTTTACAAATGAGGAAAATAGCATTCAAACTCAGGTCTTCTGACAGCAAGCCTCATGCTCTATGCCCCGTACCACCTAACTGCCTCCCTATTTCAGCCTTTAATAAATACTTGTTGAGCACCTACTGTGTACCAGTGGAAGTACTATGTACTTCACTAAGTGTCAGAAATGAAAACAGGCAAAAGATAGTCCCTGATCTCAAGGAGCTCACGATCTATTGGAAAATTTCCCTGTGACACTGGACAAGTCAATGAATATTTCTGGCTTTCCTTTTCCTCATCTGGACAATGAAGGTGCTGGCCTTGATTTTAAAGGACATTTAGATTTCTAAATCATGTTATTTTCATGTGTCAAGTGAAATTAAGATATGCTGTGTGTTCACGCTTCCTTGTCTTAAACTATTCTGTTCCTTAACTACAAGGGGATATTTTTTCTGGGTGGGCCATTGCTACTGATGCTGCCTCTGAGAAGGAGAGCAGCACCTAGATTAGGGGTATAGTTGGAATATCTGTAGCTCCCTTTATGATTGATAGGAAATGTTAACAAGTTTATGATACATCATTTCTCCTTTACAAACATTCCCCGCTATTATTTTTAAGTCTTGCCTTAAAACAACAGTAGGGACATATTGACTGGGCTAGATTACCTTCAGGAAATTGAAAAACTCTTTTAATGGCCCCAAATTTCCCATGAATGCAAAGGCGAATATTTTTTAATAATAACATTCTGTCATTGTTGCTGCATGGTATTGGGGCATAGAACACACTAGTCTCCTAAGAATTAAAAATGAATATCAGAGAGAGGGCAGGTACTCTAGAGGTTCATGGTGGGTGGAGGCAGGCTGTAATATATAGCCAATGAAGAACTTTGGAGAAAAGCAGGAATAAAACATTTCATCAGGGAAATGTATGAAAAGAAGAGAAGATGGGTTGGTTACATGGGAAGGGAAAGGAATAACCAAGGGACAGCCAGACTGCTCTACTGGCACTCTAGCAGTGTTGGAAGATATTAAGGAAGCTGCTGCCATGTTGTTAGACCCTCTCCTGCAGAGAACTTTTAGGAGAACATGGACAAGAGTCCCACAGGACAGGCAGGCATGGATAAGTTGCAATCTGGATCACAGAGCCATTTGAGTATTTTGTGTGTGTGTGTGTGTGTGTGTGTGTGTGTGTGTGTGTGTTTTAAAAGCATATCTACCCGTGGGCAGCTGGCAAAGAATTCACCTGGATGTATGCCAGGGTGTATCACTCCACTTAGAGACAGACTGATGATATTTGGTTACACAGAGGACTCACTATCATAATACCTCACCCTGCCACCACTTCCTGCCTTACTGATTGTTGAAAGTGGAACCAAAAAGTGATGTAATATGGATAGCACCAGTTTCCATTTTAATCATTTGATTAAATGTCATTTAAGCAGACTATTCATAGCTTGCCACTGTCTATTCAGGGTGATCACTTTCATATTATGATGTCATTCCAGATCACCATTGTGGCGAGGTCTTAACTACAAACCCCTGAAAGGCTCCTTTGGCCCCAGAAAAGATGACATTTTGTTCATAAGATTATTCCTGCAATCCTAATTATAGGCAAGGCAATGCTACACATTTCATGAGATGAATCTCCTAGTGACTTTAAAGTGGGTCAATGGGAAAGAATTTCTTATTGTAGAAGCAGTGATATAACTGGAAAGACCACTGGGTTCGGAACCATTGCGCCATGATTTAGAGCTGGAAGGAACTTTGGGAATCACTGAGTGCTCTCTGGAATGCCTGCTCCATAGGTAACAAGCTTGCTTTATCTTAAACCTTTTCCTTCCCCACTCCTTCCATCTTCTGGCTCTCCCCGAGGCATGGCTTCTTCTAGATGATGTAATTGCAATCATGCCCTCACCACAGCAAGATAATCCCTTTATACTTCCCTAATCAATTAGCTATGGCACTTACCATAGCAGGTTTTCCAACTCCTTCCATGGATACTCCTCCCCATTTTCCAAGCTGAGAACCTTGTCTCATATTTGATCTAAAAAATTAAGGTCATTCAATCATTCATATAATTAACAAACATCAATTAAACTCCTATTATGTATTAGGCACTGTGTTAAATGCTGGAGATACAAGGAGAGGCAAAAGACAGTCCATATCCTCAAGGAGCTTACAGTCTAATGATTCACATTCACTGAGAGCTCTCTTATTCTCTTCTTCTCTTCCTTCCTTCCTTCCTTCCTTCCTTCCTTCCTTCCTTCCTTCCTTCCTTCCTTCCTTCCTTCCCTTTGGTGGGAGGGGCCAGGAACATGTTCCCAAAGGGGCACTTAAAGAATCCCCAAAGTGGGACTGACTGAGAACTGAATCTCTTCCATTCTCAACAACCCTACTCCACCTCTCATACAGGGCAGGGTATTCCTCTTTATTAATAAGGAGGGAGTCTCATATTAAAGGGCTTTGGGGCATAAATCCTAGTGGGACTAGACAGTTGTTCATGAAAGCTGTGGGCAGATCTGCATAGGCAGGGAGGAAAAACAAAAGGGAGAAATAGAAAATACAGGGAGTAGTAGAACAGAAAAAGGAGGGAGGCAGAGAGAAAGAAGGAAGAAAGGGATTTGGAAGCTGGGGTGTTGTAGCCACTCCAACAATTGTTTGGGATCACACTAGCAGCATTAGTGGGTTTTGATTTGGTAGGTCAAAGCATAGTATCCTCTTACTGGATAGTGAAAAAGTAAAATATTTGGGATAGATGTGCTCAGGACATATTTTAAAATGAATTCTTTCAACATTAAGAAAATTCATTCCTGTCTTAGACTAGGTGAACAAAAAGGAAGTGTAATCAGGTAGCATAAAAGTTTCTGGGGATAGAGTGTGGGGTGTGGGAGCTACCACTAAGTACAAAATACTCTTTCAAGGAACATTTGTTAAATTCTTTCTTTCTGCCAAGGGAGAGATAACATGACCTATTGGAGAGATAGAGTCTTCAGAATAGGGTGGCCTGGATTCAGGTACTACCTCTGACACTAGCTATATAAATCATTAATCTTTTCAATGCTTTAGTTAATAACCTAAATTATAAGTTAAACAGAAGGTGCTGACCTGGATGGGGAGATGGCATTTCCTCATTTGGGAGTTTCATAGGCCAATGAAATGAGAGGTTGGTCCCTGGCCCTATCCTCTGTGCCAGGCTCTGAGTATGTCAAGAAAAAAATGAAACTATCCTGACCTCAGGGGGCTTACATTCTTGTTCTTAGGGAAATTGCTCAGTGGATAGAGCACAGGGTCTGGTGTCAGCAAGTTGTGATTGTTGTTTAGTCTCTGCCTGACCCCATTTGGGGTTTTCTTGGCAAAGATACTAGAGTGGTTTGCCACTTCCTTTTCCAGCTCATTTTACAGATGAAGAAACAGATGCAAACAGTGTTAAGTGACTTGTCTAGGGTCACACAGCTAGTATCTGAGGCTCAATTTGAATCTAGGAAGATGAATCTTCCTGACTCCAGGCCTGGCACTCTCCACCGTGGCACTTTGGGAAGATCTGAGTTCAATTTAAGCCTCAGACACTTACTAGCAGTGTGACCCTGGGCAAGTCACTTAATCTCTATTTGTCTCAATTTCTTTATCTATAAATGGGGATAATAATAGCACCTATTTCTCAGCATTATTATGAGGATCAAACTGGATAATAATTATAAAGCACTTAGCCCAGTGCCTGGAACATACTAAGTACTATGTAAATTCTAGCTATTATTATTGGAGAGAGTATTATAACTGATAGATAACATCAACAAGTCTAAGAAACATCTTTTCTTCTATATATATGGCTGCTTTAAACATAGCTATTATTGATGCACATGTTTCTGATGTAAATATATTTCATACCACATATTCCCATCAGTGTCTCTGTTTGGTTTTGATTTCATGAAAGTCACGCACTGCCCCCCCCAGCCCCAGCTCATCACCATCATGGAGATTGATTTGGTGTTTGGCATCTAGCATCTCAGCACCTTCACTTGCCTTCTCTTTGATTGGAGGGCTGAGCCATAACCCCCTCCCCACATGTCCCTTTCTGGAAGGCTCAGAATTTTCCAGCTAGCTCCATTTCAGCAAATCAGCAGCTCTGCTCAATTCTGACTCCATTGCATGAACCCTCTGGAAGGTTTCCCCCTCCACTCCCCCTTTCATCTTCCTTTAGTACTGTCTTCCCCCTTTAGAATGTAAGCTCCTTGAGGGCAGCGACTCTTTCCTTTTCTCATTTGTATCCCCAGTGCTTACCACAGTGCCTGGCACATAGTAGGCACTTAATTAATGTTTACTGACTATGACCTATTGGACAGTAGTCCCAGAATTCATGTATATGCCTTTGTCTAGCACAGCACTTAGATATATGCTAATGATACAGTTGGCTTCACAGACAACTTGCTGTCACACCAGTAACCCATGCCTCATCAAACAGATGAGTACTAGATGTTGGGGTCAAGTATGTAAGTTTATTTATTTATAATACACCACTCAGAAAAGCAGGTACACTGCTAAATGTCCATTTACTCTGCACATACTCTAGTGCTCAGATGTCTTATTCATTTGGCACTTAAAAAAATACATCCAAGTTTCCTTCTGAGGAAGAATTTTCATCTTCCAGAATGATCTACAATAAGCCTTGGGAATTCAGTGTGCTATAGTTTAAGCTCCTGCTTTCTAGGTTATTGTACACAATAGTGAAACTGCTGAAGCTGACCAATTCTTTCTTCTTCCAAATGCATGGACTACTGGACCCTCAGAATCCAGCTGAGGAAGGCAGACATGAAATGGAACAGAAATAAAGTGGAATCCTGGTAAAGAGGAATGTGACTCCAGAGACTTTTCAGGGAATGGCTGCTTCAGGTTATTTGTTTTGGTTTTCTATAACAAAGGTCTTTGTTATTTGGAGAATGCATGCTTAAAATAGCCATGTGTTTATAGTAGTATGGAGGTGACTTGGAGTCAGGAAGGTCTGAGTTCAAATTCTTCCTCACAGATACTTACTAGCTATCTGACCCTGGACATATGAGGAAACTTAGTTAAACAGGGTTAAGTGACTTGCCCAGCGTCACCCAGCTAATAAGTGTCTGAGGCCAGATTTGAACTCAGGAAGATGAGTTTTTCTGACTCCAAGCCCAGCACTCTATTCTCTGTGCCCCCTAGCTGCCATAAATGGTTACTATATAAATGCTAGCTACTATCACAGGCAATGAATTAAACCTGATTATCAAAATCGGCATGCCTAACGAAGTTGTGAATGACACAAATACCACCTCCTCCAGGAAGCCTTCACTGATACACCCTACCACTCTCATCTCTCTTTCCCCACCTTGGCAATGATCTTCTCCTCTCAATACTGTTTTGTAACTGTAAGAATGAGGGGATTAGATTAACATGGCTTCTGAGTTTCCTTCTACCTCTAGATTCACTGTGATCTCATGAAGCCTGTGTCTTATAGCATCTATATTGGTGTATTATTCCTAAGAATGCTTTAGGTTCCTTGAAGTCAAGGTCTATCTTATCTAGACTACTTATATTATCCCTAGTACTTGGAATAGTGATGTGCACACAGAAGTAGCATAATAAATGTTTCTTGTATTTGTAGCTATAAACTGCATAACAATGTTCTTGGTATGGGAGGATAAAATACCCTTTCAGCTATATCTAGTGGGGAAAATAAGGATATGCATCAATCAGAAGCAACATTAGGAAACCCTTCATCATCCCCAGAGGAGAGGTCTTAGTGTTGTTACCTCATTATCAGACCATATACTACCTTAAAAAACACCTTCGGAATTTAACGGAGAAATTCTTCCTCAATTTGTACTCCCTTCATGCTCTCTTTACCTTGTGTGTTCTATGGTATCGCACTGATTCTTAGTTCTCTCCTATTCATTGTTTCAGCTAAAAGTTTCTTTGTAACTTGGATTTATACCAAATTTATAACTAGGGCAGGTGACTAGAGCTTTGATCCTGAGCGCTGTGTGTGTGTGTGTGTGTGTGTGTGTGTGTGTGTGTGTGATTTTTCTTTCTTCTAACAGTACTCTGGCTTATTGCTTTCATACCCTATGGCCACTCCCATACCCTTGTCTAGATGTAAGCTGCCACATTTAGGATTTTGTTACTATGGCTCCCTTCAGGGAAGGCCCACCTCTACCTTTCTGCCTGTCTCCTGGGTTTGCAGAGTTGGGGACAATCAGCCATTCCATAAAGACATAGGCTGAACTCTCTGGGAAACAGGTTACTCCCTCTTCCAGCACAACTGTATTTGGGGCAGACCATTTTCATATTATGTTCCCCTCTTCCCTCCATCCCTTACCTGTGCCTGAGCCATAAGAATTCTGAGTTATGGGGGGCCATCACTATCCCTTTTGTAGGGAGTTCTTTTCCTTTCTAATCCTTGGTCAAGTTTCATGCTATCAAAATTCTGCATCAGCTGAACCCATAGTCCAATGCAGCAGGACACCATTTGTGCAGAATGCCAAAATACCAGTTTTACAGAATGAAAGTGATGATGGTGACCTGTAGTTTCCTGACATACAGGCTCTGGCCTTCCTACGTGCACTTCACTGACTATAATAGGTAGTTACTGAGTGCTTTCTGAATGAGGGCATTAAAATGTGTTTTAAACACTGAAGCTTACACTAGACACTACTTTGGTACAAGGTCACCAATTTAACCCTACTTTGCCTCATTGTCTTTCTCTAATCCGCTAAATTTCTGGAAATCTTGGATTTCTCTCAGGAAGTAGCTCTCTTTTCCCTAAGCAATTTGGTCCTCCCTCATCTCATGGGATACTAATAACCTCCTGGAACTTCCTGATGAGAGCACATCTTTCTCTTCTGAGTGCCTTTGTTTTCTCTCACCTTTTTGAATAACAGAAATTCTACCCCACCCACTATGATTCATCTTCACAGTAAAAACATAAACATTTTTACATTTCTCATCAGTCTTTATGATATTTTCTTAAGGCAAATTGATATTTTGAGGTTTTGCAGGAAATCTGTTTTTAAGGTGTGACCTCCATTCCACACCACTCTGTAAAAATAATACATTTCCATGTGCCATTGGCTGTGTTTTAACCTCCTGATGCAAAAGCAAATTGTGTGCTGCATGTAATTTACACGATGGTGTTCAGATTCTGAAATATATAATATAAAACATAAACATGCAAGCCATTAGCATTCAAAACCAATTTGTGATGTGCAGAGGTTAATTATTCTTCTTACAAAAACATAATAAAATTTGAGTTCTGTGTGTCCTTTTATGTTCAAGTTGTTCATTCAACCACATAAAACCATCATTTAATTTAGATATGAAGATCTGCCTTGATTTAAATGCAAATGAAGAGCTGACATACTGTAAAGAAATGGCTAAACTGCTTGCAAAAATTCAAAAAATTTTGAGCAGTAGAAAGGTATCATTTATATAGGTTATGTGGCCAGATTATTGGAAATAGCTTCAGAGGTCACTTCTGTCTAAGTCTTATTGGAAATAGAAATTGGAAAGTTCTATTCTATGTCATCTGGCTTGACTTCCTTTCCGAGACAGGATGGACTCATTCTTAGTGGCTAGACAGATGGACTCATCCCATCCCTTCATAATTCAGAAGAGGAAATCGAGATCTAGGGAAGTTAAGAGACTTGCCCAAGGTCACACAGGTAAGTAAGCATGAGAGGCAGAATCTGAATCCATATCTTCTAATTTTAACTTCCAACTTCTAACTCTTGAATCCTTCCACTGGACCACTCTGTCTCCTTTCCTAGTCTAGGAAGCAGGCCATTCCATCACTCACTTATTCATTCATTTAATACATATTTCATAGATGAGGAAACTTGAGACCCAGAGAGATGGAGTCTTGAATGGGATCACAGGTAGTAAGTGGCAGAGCAGGGATGCTGAGTCCTCAAAGTCCAAATCCAATGTCCTTTCCATTGTGCCAGACTGCCTCCAGTGTTCAAAATAATGTGCTTGGTGTTATGGGAGATACAAAGATGAATATAACATGGTGTTCACCCTCTAGGAGCCATAACAGGGCATTACAGCAGGGTTGCAATAGTAGCCACACTTACTCCCTTCCCTAGATTGTTTCTAGGGTTTCCTTAAGGCTCCTTTTAGCCACAGGGTGATTTGCATGACCTGGCACTAATGGGGTGGTGCTATGACAGAATGGGGTGCTAGGTGGCACAGTGGATAGAGTTTGAGGCCTAGAGTCAGGAATACTCATTTTCCTGAGTTTAAATGTAGCCTCAAATACTGACTGTGGGACCCTGGGCAAGTCACTTTACCCTGTTTGCCTCAGTTTCCTCATTTGTCCAATGAGCTGGAGAAGGAAATGGCAAATCACTCTAGTATCTTTGCCAAGGAAATCCAAAATGGTATCATGAAGTGTCAGACACAACTGAAAATGGCTGGACTGAGTAAGGTGCATGGAAAGGGGTAGGAATGCTTTTCTCCACCCCTGAAAAGACTCAGTGGGAAGTGCTGACCCTGTTGGGGGCACACTGTACTTTACACCATGAAGAAGGGAAGAGGTGAGTGGAATTTAGTCACCCTCACTTGGCTGAGGAATGTGGACAGAGATGAATAGATCAAGAAGTCTTCTCATCCTTCTGAAGATTCTTTTCTGTCTTAGCAAGACAGGGCTAGGGGCCTAACTAACAAAAAGCTAGAAATCTGTTGTTTGTCCTTTGTTTTTAAAGAAGAACAATGACATCACACAGTGATGTGAATTTATTGCCTAGCTCAAAAGTATGTTCTCTCAGATTGTTTCATTCCAAATGAGCTATATTTCTTCAAGAAGGAGCAGGGAAGAAACGAAGAGCAGATGGACTTCATATTTACCTGGAGAGGCTTATATGAACTGATGCTGAGTGAGAAGAGCAGAACCAGGAGAAATTTGTACACAATTACAGATACAACATATATGTGATGATCAACTTTGATAGCCTGGACTCTTCTCAGCAATGCAGGGCCATTAGTCAACTCCAAAAGACTCATGATGGAGAGAGATGTCTATGTCCAGAGAAAGAATTAGAAAGAACAGAGTTTGAATCCTGATTGAAGCAAACTACCTGCTCTCTGTCTTTTTCTGGTTTTGTTTTGTTTCCTCTTTCCCGTTGTTCATTCCATCTGTTACAATCCTTCTTTATAACCTGACTAATGTCTAACGTGAAAGTATTTGCAGATCCTATACTTGATTGCATGCTGCCATGGTGGGGGGGGTGGGGGGGCTGGGGGGTAGGGGGAAGGGGGGAGAGGGGGAAGGGGGAGAAAATTTGAAACTCAGGGAATTGTGGAACTGAATCTTATAAACTCAAAATAAACAAAGAAATTAACAAAGACAATTTTTTTTTTAAAAAAAGAGTAGGAAAGAGGTGTTGGCAATAGAAGCAGTAGGAACTGGATGTGGTGGCAGCTGGGTAGAACCATAGTACATATCTAGTGTGGGGTTCACAGTCAGGAAGACCTGAATTCAAATGTGACCTCAAACCGTTACTATATTTTCGATCCTGGGCAAGTCACTTGTGCTTTGTCTCAGTTTCCTCAAATGTAAAGGGGGATAATAGCTACACTGACCTCATAGGGTTGTTGTAAGGACAAATGAACAATTGTAAAGCACTTAGCACAGTGTCTGGAACATAGTAGACACTATATAAATGTTAGCTTCTTCTTCTTCTTCTTCTTCTTTTTCTTCTTCTTCTTCTTCTTCTTCTTCTTCTTCTTCTTCTTCTTCTTCTTCTTCTTCTTCTTCTTCTTCTTCTTCTCCTTCTCCTCCTTCTTGTTCTTGTTCTTCTCTTTCTTCTCCTCCTCCCCTCTCTCCCTCTTCCTCCTACCCCTCCTCCTCCTCCTCCTCCTTCTTTGTGACTCTGGCCAAGCCATTTTATCCTCTGCCTGACTCGCTTTCCTCCACTGAAAATGTACTCCCAAAGTTTGTTGTGAGGATCAAAGGAGATATTTATAAAGCATGTGGTACAGTGTCTCTCCTATAGTAGGTGTTTAATAAATGCTTGTTCCCTTCTCTCCACCTTCCTTTGATGACAGAAATAGAAGTGGTGGAGCCCCAGGAGCAACCAAGGGAGGGTAGCAAGACAATAGAGTGATAGGGACTTGATATAAATCTTATGCTAAGATCTGACTTGAAATGATGATATTCTACCCACTATTTTATCTTTGATGCCTTTGATGGAGCTGTGATTTCATAAGGCAGAGAGAAAGAAGCTCGGTGGACAGGGAGGTAGCAGTCAGAGGGACAATGTGTCAAAGTAGGGGGAATAATGGGTGTGGCAGGTAACCCTGGCTGGAGGACAAGTTAAGGGAGCAGAATCAGAGAATACTTAGAATGGGATATACCACCTAGGATCAAGCTGGTTGCCTTTCACTGTGTAGTGACCTAGGGGAAGGAAGACTCACTGTAAGGGAAACCTTTCTTGATTATCTCTGGGGAGGGCTAGGAGTCCTTTCTGTATTCTTCATTGGGTGAAAGACACTTGTTTGATGTTCCATGCCTTGGAAGCTGGATGCTCACAAGGAGCTGAAGGTCCCTTGGTCAAGAGCTCGAAATGAATAAGATCCTGATGTTCCTAGGGGAACCTCTGGGTGGGCCATGAGCCAAATAAATAATCACTGAGAAGCCTCTCAGTTTCAAACTAGTCCATGAAAGCTCAGAACTTTAGTAAGAAGCCATGAGTTAAAGAAATAAGCCAAGAAATAAATGCCCCTTCGCCTTCCTCCCAGAAGAGATGGTTAACTAAGCAGGTTCAAGAATGATGTTAATAAGGTTAAGGGGATAGTGTGATCCCCATAAATTCCAGTTAGCATCTGCTTAGGTCCCTGGAAACAGAGTTCACCCTTATTTATAATCAGCTGGCTCATAAATGCACATCATGAGGGTCACTTATAGGTCAGAGTAAGAATATGAGGCTAGAACAGCACAATTCTGCTACTTCTGGATCAATACTTTCATAACATAACAGCTGTAGAGCTGGAAGAGATTTTAGAGGCCTTCAAGTTCAGCCCCCTTATTTTATAGATGAGGGAACTGAGGCCCTGTGAGGTAAAATGATTTGCTTGGGGCTAGTCAGGGTCTGAGATCTGACTTGAACTGGCAGCATTCTACATACTATGCCACTTTTTTTTTTGAGGGCAATTGGGATTAAGTAACTTGCCCAAGGTCACACGGCTAGGTTTTTGTTTGTGTGTGCATTAAGTGTCTGAGGTTGGATCTGAACTCAGGTCCTTCTGACTCCAGGGCCAATGCTCTACTCACTGCGCCACCTAGCCGCCCCATACTATGCCACTTTTGATGTCTTTGATGGATCTGTAATCTCATTGGTATGGGCACTTCTCCACACCGGTGAAAATCACAACCCATCCATGCTTTCTTATTCCATGAAAGTTTTGTTCATATCCTTCCATGAATTCTCCATGGAAGAAAGTTAACATAATGGAGGCTTCCTTCTGACTCTTTGAATGTTTTGTGAATATTAGTGTGATACTTCAGCTACCCATTCCTCCCTATTGTTAAATCACTGACATACCTTCTTCTCTGAATATAGAAGTCCCTGATGATATCACTTATGCCATTTCTTGCTGGTAAGTCATCATTGGTAAGATTATACTGCAGCCTACTTACATATATTTACCATATATTACCATATATTTCTCCCCTGTGATCATGATATTTCATGATTCATAACCATATAGTATCACCAAGATAATACTGGTGTTGAAAAGATAGGTTTTGGCACCAGGGAGAAGTTGGGGATCATTAAAAACAATATACAGCTTACCACATCTGATCCAGCCTGTTCTCTTCCTTCTATTCAATGTTGGATTCAACTCACTGTCTATCAGCAATGCCTGTCCCAGATATATATATATATAACCCCAGGAATCACAGGTATTGATGGCCTAACTCAATGGGTCGTCCATCCAATTGCATGTCATTATCTGGGCTTTTGTCTTTATTATTTTTTCCCATGTCAACTAGTAGACCCCAAACTTTCTAGTCAAGATGGCAAAACATCATGATTAATGGGAGCCAAATTCTCACATATCCCTTGAACAAAATCAGTGAAAAGAAAAAATGACCAATACCCTCCCCACCCAAACCCCTATATGCACACATGAAAATAGAAACAAACCAAAGCTGAAAATGAGAAATGTAGATATAAAGAAAAAACTCAGCTAAAGTTCCACAAGCAGAACATAGAAAATATAAATCATACAAGACCTTCCCAAGGCTCAAATGGATTAATGACATATTTAAAGAAATCAAGCAAGAATTAAACTGGTAAGATCACAAGGCTAAATAAGAGATCTCAAAGAAAGGGAAAAATCATGGAAGTAATTCAAGTTAGAATGAAAAGAAACTTAGAAAAAAGTCCTCCAGCCTGAGAGAGATGACAGTTTTCCTTATACTTCACCCTATACAAATCATATTCATAGTATTCTTTGAACTCTGGGCTCCACATTTTAGGAAGGGCATAGAGCAGGTATTGTGTCCAAAAGAGGATGAACAGGATGGTTAGAAGATTGTGCTACAGAGGCATTGGTTGAAATAATGCTTTGTTGGTTGCCCTTGGCCACACAATGAAACCAATTCCCCCAACTCCTTGACTTTCAGAAGAGAGAATCCGTTGAGTCATCTTTCTATTTAGCTGGTTTCTGTCCTCCAGTTTAATATAGATCGAGAAAATCAATATGGATGTGATTCAGTTCTTCCAGTAGTATTTTTACTCTTTGGATATTGTATAAAGATAACAAAAAATTAAATTAATGTCCATGGGTGGTCTCCAAACTGTGGATCCTAGCATCTTCAGTTCTCCCCCCACTATCACTGCTTAAGTAGGAAAAGACCACAAAGGCTCACAATTGTTTTAAATGTTTATCTTATTTCATGAAGCAAAGAATTATTATCTTTGGCCAGTCTTCTGGTAATGAACCTCTTCACTTTCTTAAGGTCCTTCAGAGAGTAGACACAGTTTGTGCTGGGATCATATGTGAAGCTTCTTAAACTTAGTAGATAGAACCTGTTAGACACTGTGTGTTATTTGCATAGTCTTTAAGAACCCATGGTTCTCTACGCCCTGATGAGGCATTGGAGTAGAAAAAGTACTCTTTGAGAGACACAGGAGCAAACGAGTCAATTGAATTATCTTCATGTACATTATTGTCACCTTACACAGGCAAATGCTTTGTTATTCTGAGTTAATGTCATTTTGTAAAATGCCACTGTCAAAGTACCATGGTGTGGTATTTTAAGGTTTATTTACCTAAGGGAAATAAGTTCTAGGAGGGATTTCTTGGAAAGCAACAGTGTGGTCTTTATGGAGAAAAATCCAGGATGCATTTGTAGCCATTGTACATATTTGGGGGTCTAGTCAGTTATATTCTAACTTTCAATGAATGGCTCAACGTTTCCTCTACGATCACAGATAAAGTCCACCATTTGGCAATGAAATCTCTTGACACAATATGACACTTCTGTAAACTCCCAATTTTCTTATACATTATTCCCTTCCATGTACCCTATGGTTCAGCTATAGTGGGTTACTTGATGTTCCTCAGAGATGACACTTTATCTCCCATCTCTGACTTTGTATTGGATGTCGCTTATGACTGGAATGTACCCCTTCCTCACCTTTGTTTCTCTGACCCCATGGTTTCTTCCAAAACTCAGCTCAGGTGACCCTTTCTACATGGAGCTTTTCTTAAATTCTCTAAGCCATGAGTGCTTTTCAAACCTTTCCAAACTTCCAAACCTTCCCAAACTACCATGTATTCAGTTTGTATATATTCTGTATATGCTGAGGAAGGTGGTGTTAGTCAAGGCTTGAATTAGTAGCATGGTGATGAAATTAGAGGTGATATGACCTTAACCTGGGAGGGGCATCTTGTTTCCTGAAAAGAAACAAAGTGAAGTGCTTCCCTGCCTACTTAGACCTAGTAGGGAGAATTCTGAGGGTCTTTCCCTCTCAGACTCATTCTTTTGTGAAGGCAAGCTAGTTCATCTTTTGCCTCAATTCTTGCCTAGTCTTTAATTACTGAATGGGCACTGCTTCAGACAAACTGAGACCTGGGAAGGACCTTAACTTTAAAAGGTTAAGGTCTCCCACTGCATCTGGGGTCATCTCCAGTTACCCTGACCTATGTCGTGCCACTGGACTCCAATGACTCTGGAGGAGAGAGTGAGGCTGATGACTTTGCACAGCTCTGTCTCACTTAAATCCAATTCACTTACAAATCAAGACATCACTCCCCTGATGTCATTAGTCCTTTTTGAGAACAAAGGATGAATAACAAAAACAATAACAAGAAAGACCTAGTAGGCCTGCCAGACCCTGACCAGTTAGTTTGACTCCTGGTTCTAATATGATTGCAGTTAAAAAAAATCTATTATAATAGGAAGGGAGGAGAGTGATGCCATAGAAAATGTTCTCAGGGCAAAAATACAAGAGAAACCAAGGGCATTCAGGATTTTGAAACAAAAGGACAGAGTATGGATCTGGATTCTGATTAAGTCTGAGAGGTATAAGAAAATGCTACTGGGAATTCAGTTATTTCTAAACATCCAGTTTGACCTTTGGCTGAGGTAAGAAATACTGAATGGAAAGATGAGAAGATAAGGTGATGAGCTGTGGCAAGGAAAGGAATTCTTGAAGCTGATAGAAACGTATTCTAAAAGAGAAATTACAGAGTGAAAGAAATGCTTTGGAACTCCATTTTCTATGCTAAATTCATTTTTATGGAAATACTATACACTGTGACCCATTTGAGGGGAATCAATATTGGCTATGCAGCAAATTCTGCCCTCAGATATGTGCCTGGAAACTTGTGAATTAAAGTCATTAAGTGTGTGACTGAGGGCAGAATTTGTCCTACATAGTTATACATTTTCTTGTAACTTCCGTGAAAGATGTAATACACTGAGTTCTAGTGTGAGTCAATTGAATGATTAAGAATACAATCAATGCTTGATAATCTACCCTAATGAGGCCAGAACGCGATTTCAAAAGGATAGAGAAAGCACCTGGACCTGTGATTTCATTGGTCTAGGGAACTCTCAGGTATGGAGGTTCCCTCTACCAGTGCAGGTATACACTTTTCCCAAAACTTATAGTTTTAGAGAGTTGCTTAGAGCACTCATGTGTTAGAAGACTTACCCAGGGTCATACAGTCATATGGTTCTGAAGTAAAATTTGAACCCAGGTATTCTTGGCTTTGAAGCCATATATCTAGCCAATATGCTGCTAGATTTCACAGAAAATGCAAATCTTCAGCTTTCATGACAGCCAATATTTTTAGTGTTCTTCTGCACCAAAACCTCTGACCAGATGTTGTAAGGAGGAACAGCATGGCTCTAATGAGTTTCCAACTATTTGAATTTTTTCCCTTGATACCTCAGGCATGACATTTTTCCACCTAGGAAACTGCAAATTCTACCAACCTGTTTAATCATGTCTTTGTAGTATATTATTGTTCACTGGGTACACCAACACACAAAGAAATGTTCAAAAGGCAAGGAGGAAATGAAAAGAAGAAAATCCCTAAGTTACCTACTTGGTCTCCAGGTGAGAGTTTATAGGGTCACAGTATTTAGAACTGGACAAGACCTTAATGATGATCAAGTCCAAACCCCTTATTTTACAGAAGGGGAAATTGAGGCTCAGTAAGTTGAAAGGACTTGCCTGAGTTGGTCCTCATTCATATTTGTACAAATCTGGTACTCAAGGTACAATATGTAGATATGATTCTATTCTCCATAGTTTTACTGGATAGTAGTGGACAAGGTAGAAAATCCTTTTCTTGGTATAATCTCCAATTTACTTTGTAAATGATAAACTTATAGTTAGGATTTTCCTAGAGTTACACAAGATCCAGGTCACCAGATGGATAGGGATGTGTAGGGACAGGGCTTCAGTTGAAGCCTCCATACCTCTCAGCCCCTAGCTTGCTTTAAGATTCTACTTTATACTTTTATATGTCCACCATAACAGGAAACAATGACATGGATAGCACACTGAGGTGCGCTTTGTCGGTCCAAGTCATTATGGAAGATCAGAATTCAGTGTATTACCCTTTTTGGTCTTAGATGTTAATATCAGATAATTCTCCTTTGTCCACTTCCAGAATCTGGACTATACGTGAGACAAAGCTTCCTTGATGGAATGTTTCAGAAAGTACTCACCTTGGAAAAGAAAGTCACTAAACCTCTCTGATCCTCAGTTTCCTTATCTGTTAAATGAAGGAAGGAGTTGGACTAGATGTCTTTGGGTTCCTTTCCAGTTTTAAATCTGTGATCCTATGATTTCTCATAGGTGTAGTCCAGAAAAAGATTGATGACAAAGTTAGATCAGGTATAGTTTTGAACTAGATGATTGCTGACTGAGGTTTCTTCTGAGATTCTCAGTATCCTTCTTCATCCCCCACCCCTCCATGCTCCCAAGTAAGAAGTACCTGGTGCATCATTGCTCTAGACCCCCAATTTTGATGCCTTGCTATGTTTCTTTAAATACAACATTTTTCTTAGTTTTTTTTCTTATGTACTGACAGATACAGTGAAGATTTGATTCCTGAAGGGGAGCAGGGGAGCTCTTTCTGTCCAAGATGATGGTTTTATTAGCATGGTTGAGGTAAGAGGCCTAAAAGCAATTCTCATCTTTTGATCATGATCAGACCTCAGGGTAGGGCAGGGGATGGAGTCAGGGAATGTAAATCATATCTGGAGAAGGCCAAGGGTCATTACAACAATCTATTTGCTACCATTATGAGAGAATAATTGGGAAGCACTTAGCATAGTACCAGACACATGGTGAGCACTAACTACATAAATGTCAGTTGTTATTGTTATGGGATAATCTCCAATCCTCCCCTCAGTGACTTGTTCCATCCCATCTCAACCTCTCACATTTTGATGCTCCAGAGAAACTGAGTTTTCACATCCAGTCTGGTCTTTGGTTGATGCTAGGTTTGCTTGAATCTGAATTTGAACCCTCTTTGTCTTTCTTCCAGAGGAGATCACTCTGACCATGGGCACATGTCAGCTCCCCATGGAGGAGGAGATGACACTTTCAGGCAGGTACCTGAGATAGAATTACCTGAATTAAACATTCCAGTAATCAGTGGAACATAGAACTGTTTCAACTGTTTTCTCATCAAAACTCTCTTTAGCTAATTTCCATATGCCTCTTATGCATGGATAATTTTTTTTATTAAGAAAAAGATGCATCCTTATGTTATACCATTTGATTAAGATAACCCAGTTTCAGTAGGAACATAATTTTTAATTTGTAAAAATGAAAATGAATACAAAATTACAAAGTTATAGCTATAAATACATAATGTTATAGGAGAAAAGTTATTAACAGAATGAGGATTTTATGTTCTTTATTTTTCCTTTTTGAAATAAAATGAAACTATTTTTTCCTTTGCTAGGGCTTCTACAACAGGGCTAGGCAGCCTGTGGCACAGCCATCATGACAAGCCCATGAAGCACCATGGGCTTTATAAGCAGCACTTTGTTTTTTTCTTTCTCTGCTGTTCCATCTCCTTCCTGTCTCTGCCCTGTTATTTTCTTCTCCCTTTCTTCTCCCTTCCTTGTTAATGCCCAAAAGAGGCACTCAGGACCAGAGAGGTTAATTACTCCTCCCAGCTTTGGGAGATCAGAGGCATTTCAGTGTCACTTTGATACTGATGATGCTAACAAAGCCATACTTATGGTTCAAAAAAGCCCTTTCCTAACACCAGTTCTAAGATTGTAATGGTAATGGTAATTTGAAGATCTTCCCTGCCCCTTAATAGGCCAAAGGTAATCACATGGAGCCAGTGGTGGGAGGAGTTTGCTGAACAAGTGGAGCAGGAAGGGTGGAACAGAGCCCAGAGGAAGCTGGGAGTCAAAGTAGTTAGAATGAAGAGAGGACATAGGCAAGGAGATAGCTGGACTTCTGAGTGTTTGTTTGTGGGAAGGCTTTGGGATGGTGTTGCTCTCTGTAGTGTTATTGTGTATAGATTTCTTTGTTGTTATGTTGAATTCAGTTTTCTGGTGTTGGGATTTGACTTTCTGGTGTCTGAATAAATGTTTTGCTTCTGTCTTCTATATGAAAAATCTATTATATTTTGCAATTCAGAACTATACCTGCATATTCATAATCACCATTGGTCCTGTAAATATTGCCTTGGGGATACAAGGAGGGAAGGAGCGCAAATGTTATTTTAAGAATGAAGAAATTAAGGTTTAGAGAAGGAAGTTGCATGACTCTCCTAAGGTCATGTAGCTAGTATTAAATTCAGAGCTTGACTTTGAACTTGGGTCAAAGACTTGAATGTGGGTCTTCTGACTCTAAGACCTGCATTTTCATATAGGTACAGCTAGTTGCTAACAGCAGAAACCGTAGCTGGAAGTAATTGGTTTATTCTTCCTCACTACTTTGGTTCTTTTTCGATCAATCAAACAGCATTTATTAAGAATGCATTAGGTATATACTATGTACCAGGCTATGGTAAACCAGTACAAAGAATAAAATGATCTCTACTCACAAGGCTCTTATATTCTGATGGGGAAAGATAGCAAGTATATACAAAAATATATGTAGCATAAAGTTACTAAATGTATACTTTGCATATATTCATACAAGTATATTTTATATATAGTATACTATAGTATATATAGTATACTTTATATAAGCATACTATTTTCTACAAATATAATTTCTACAAAATTTCTGTACTGTTATATAACTATAATTTATCCAAAGTATATATTTATAGTAGTTAAATACAAGGTATTTTTAGACAGAGGACATTTAGACAGAGGACATTAGGGTATCAGGAAATGCTTCATGCCAAAGATGGGGCCTGATCGGCATCATAAAGCAGAGTCAGGGATTGTGTAAGGCCGAGACAGGGAGGGAATGTATTCCAGGCATGGGCACCTTTTGTTGCAATCCTTTCTCCATTTTTGCCTCCACTCCCCCTTCTCTTCCCTGCCTTCCTCGATAGCTTCTTAACTGTTTTCTGTTACAAGTTGATAAATTTGCTAACTGTCAAAGCCCACAGGCTTTCTGCATGGCGGCTAGTCTATGATGGCCATTCAGTAAATATTGAACCAATCAATCACAGGGAGAACTCATTTTCCCCAAACCTCTTGTGCTTCCTCTTTTAACTTTACTTCACCAGTTACATTGTATATGGGTCTACATGTACAAAACCAAGTTAACCAAAGTCTAAACATGTCTGCCTCAATTACCTAGATGGGGAGAGGGATAGGGACTGGATCTGTAATTTTATTGGGATAGGAGATTCTTGGGGAGAGAAATTCCCTTCACCAAAGCAGGTCTGTATTGTCTCTGTAACTTATAGTCCATCAAGGGTGGGGAACCTGAGACCTCAAGGCTATATGTGGCCCTCTAGGTCCTCAACTGTGGCTCTTTGACTGAATCCAAACTTCACAGAACAAATCCCCTTAATAAAAAGATTTGCTCTGTAAAATTTGGACCCAGTCAAAAGGTCACACCCAAGGACCTAGAAAGCTACACGTGGCCTCCAGGCTGCAGGTTCCCTACCCCTGGTCCAAAGCATCAGTGGGTAGTGGGCTTTTTGAAGGGGGATAAGAGGGAAGGATAGGAGTGGGTCAGTCAAGGCCAATTATACAGCATGTCTTGATTTTTCACTACCATTTGTTAATTTTTTTTTTTACTGAGGTAATCAGGGTTAAATGACTTGCCCATTGTCACACAGCTAGTAAGTGTCGTTTCTGAGGCCAGATTTGAACTCAGATCCTCCTGACTCTAGGGCTGGTGATCTATTCACTGTGCCATCTAGCTGTCCCTTCACTTCCATTTGTGCATATGTAGACATGACGGGGGACAAGTGGGTTTATTACATTTGGTATAATTTGAAGTATACACTTATCTGAATTTGATGTATTCTCAACAGCAACAGAAGCAATCTAGTTGGAAGTCTTTGTGACATATCCAAGAATCTTAGAAAGTTCTTGGTGGTACATCTAGAACTACCACTGATGGTCATTTTTCCAAGCATATACTTAATACAAGGAGTCTTTAAAATCTCCTAACACAGTATTCCTAGGGCAACTAGGTAACTCAGTGGATGCAGTACTTGGCCTGGAGTTCAGAAGATTCATCTCCCAGAGTTCAAATCTAGTCTCAAATACTTCCTAGCTGTGTGATTCTGGGTAAGTCATTTCCCCCTATTTGCCTCAGTTTCCTCATCTGTAAAATGAGCTTGAGAAGGAAATGGCAAACCACTCCAGTATCTTTGCCAAGAGCACCCCCAAAATGGGTTCATGAAAAGTGGGCCTGGCTGAACAAGAAGAAGAAGAAGAAGAAGAAGAAGAAGAAGAAGAAGAAGAAGAAGAAGAAGAAGAAGAAGAAGAAGAAGAAGAAGAAGAAGAAGAAGAAGAAGAGGAAGAAGAAGAAGAAGAAGACGACACAACGTGAATTTCTGGAATAGGTCAAAAGCATGAACAAAGCCTTCCTTAGTCATAGCATTTGAAACTTGAATCCTTATTGCACTACAAATGTCTACGTCTTGTTTGAAGAGTTTGTTAGCCTCCTCTCTTCCAGTAGCTTAGTGAGCTCTATCAGCAAATGTGGAGACTGATTTACGCTTTGTGGTTCGTGCACTCCCTGAAGTGGACCGTAAAATTGAAAGGCTTATGTCAAACCCATTCATACACGGACACATTCAAGATCAAATTAATTTTAAAGCACTTATGAGATATTTAATGTTTCTAAGTCATGCTTTACAAAGCTATAGTGTAATTTATAGCATAATATCTACTCAGGCTAAAGCTGCCGCTGAAAAGAAAACGGGATTTTTTTTTTTTAAATAAAGAAGTCCTAGATTCAATCAGTCACCTAATCAGAAATTAAACTCAGAAGGGAGCCAGCACTAAGCTATTTAATCAACACAATTTAAAAAGGATGATTTTCACTGGGAGATGAGTAAATAGAAGGCCAGAGAGTCATGGAGTCAAAGTATTTCAAAGCTGGAAAGATCATCTAAATCCAACCCTCTTATTTTCCAAATGAGGCAACAGATGCCCAGAAAGGTTTAGCAACTTGTCTGAGGTCACACAGCTAGTTAAGGTCAGAGTTCAGACCAATATCTGCATCTCCTGAATTTCCACATTGAGTCAAATGTTAACTCTATCTTGGACTGAAAGCTCTTCAGACTGGCCCCTCCCTACTTTTCAGGCTCACTTGGAGATGCCTATCTACCCTGCATCTGTCTTTTCTGATATTGATGAGTCTCTGGCCCAGACCACCATTTCACAAGGTGCCTAGGCCATGTTTACTTCACTGCCAGATTCTTTCCTCACTCTCCAGACTTCTGCCCTTCCTCACCTTCCTTGTCCTAGAGCAGATATCCTGCCTCCCCACCCTGATATTTTCCAGCTCCCCTTTATATATGACCTTTTCCATTTGAATGCAAGACCTCTGAGAGCAGGGATGATATTTTTGCTTTGATTTTTTATTCCCAGCACCCAGCCCAGTACCTGGCACATTTTCCAGTTGTATCTGACTCTTTATGACCCCTTTTGGGGTTTTCTTGGCAGAGATACTATAGGGGTTTGCCATTTCCTTCTCCAACTCATGTTCCAGATGAGGAAATGGAGGCAAACAAAATTAAGTGACTTGCCCAGACAGACTAGAACTCAGCAAATGGAGTCTTCAGAATCCAGGCCCATCACTCTATCCACTGTATCATTTAGCAGCCTGGTACATAGTTAGCACTTAATAAATGTTCTATTTACCTATCTGCAGTTGTCCCCTCCATGCACTTTACAGTGGAACCATACTGGATTTCTTTGCTTTTCTGGACACATTTCCCATCTTCATGCCTTTGCATTGAGTGTGTCCATTGTTGGGTATATATTTCCTCCTCACCTTTTCCTTTCAGAACCCCCCATTTCCTTTAGTGCTCAGTGAAGAACCACCTTCCACATGGACTTTTCTTTTCTTATTCCCCCAGCTGCTAGTGCCCTCCCTCCTCAAACTTCCTTGCACTGATTTTATTTTTGTATATGTTTCTATACATATGTGTTGTCTCCTCCATTAGATTGGAAGATATGTGAAGGCAGAAACTGTAACTTTTATCTTTGCATCCATCTCCTGTGCCCAGCACTTTGATGTTTAATAAATACTTTTGACTGATAAATCAATTGATTCACTAAATCTTTTTGGCTCAAGCTCTCATGCAAGATTTCCCCTGGGAACATCAGAATTTGGCTTCTATTTGTCCTAAAAAGAGTTCTCAGCTCCTCTACAAGTAGTTAGGCTAACAAGACTTAAAATACAGGGTAGTTTTTATATAACCAGACTTAATAAGAAGGAACTTACACCCATAACCTTTGATAGTGAGGAAAACCCTGTTCTACTTTTTGGAGGATTTCAAGCAACACTCTTCACTGGTAGGTCTTGCCTTCCTTTGGAAACTCTTGAGTTTACACAAATCAGTGCCAATAAATAAATCCATCCATTCACCCATCTACAATCCACCCATCCATCCATCCATCCATCCATCCATCCATCCATCCATCCATCCACAATCCACCTATCCATCCATCCATCCACAATCCACCCACCCATCCATCCATCCATCCATTCAAGTATATAGTGTATGAAATGTACTTGTCTAGGCACCAGGGATACAAAAACAAAAATAAAACAATTACTGCCTTCAAGGAACACATATTCTAATGGTGAAGACAACATGGAAATAAGTAGAAATGTACAAGATATATAGAGAGTTGATGGAAAGTAAACTCAAAAGGGCAGTCACTAAGCAGTTGGGGAGGTAGTTATAGGTGGTAAATGTGAAAGGTAGGATTTCAACCTAGGTCTTCTGATTCCAGAGACTTTTTTGCACTGAATCATATAGCTTCTTCCTTAGCCTTCAAGAGATTAGTGGAGTTGTAGAAGTTGAATTAGGCCTCAGAAAATCCCCACGGTCAGAAGAACTTGTCCTCTACAGAATAGGCTGAAACCTATTGATAGCCCCTGTGTATTTTTCCTGATACATACACTAGAAATGCTGTATTTGTTGGGTCATTTTCATTCATGTATGACTCTTCATAACCGTAATTGGAGTTTTCTTGACAAAGATACTGGACTGGTTTGCCATTTCCTTCTCCAATTCATTTTCCAGATAAGGAAACTGAGGCAAATAGCCTTAAGCAATTTGCCCACGGTCACAGAGCTAGGAAGTATTTGAGGCCAGATTTGAACGCTGGGAGATGAATCTTCTGAACTCCAGGCCAAGTACTGCATCCACTGAGTTACCTAGTTGCCCTAGGAATACTGTGTTAGATTTTAAAGACTCCTTGTATTAAGTATATGCTTGGAAAAATGACCATCAGTGGTAGTTCTAGATGTGCCACCAAGAACTTCTAAGATTCCTGAATATGTGGTCCCTCACAAAGGCTTCCAACTAGATTGCTTCTGTTGCTGTTGAGAATATATCAAATTCAGATAAGTGTATATAGCAAATCACATCAAATGTAGTAAAGTATATTAAACACAACAAATCCAGTAAAAGTACACCATCACACTTGGTACTATTGAAAGCATAAACCACATGCATATAAATTTAGCACTCAATACTCTTCCTCAATTTCTTCTGACATTGAAAGGATGATACCAGTGGAAACTCATGGATGGTTAGATAGGAATGCCAGACCTGGATTCAGGAAGATTTCTTTTGCTGAATTCTAGTCTGGCTTCAGACATTTACCATCTGTGTGACCCTGGGCAAGCCACGTAACTCTTTTTGCCTCAGTTTCCTCATCTGTAAAATGAACCAGAGAAGGAAATACAAACTGCTCCAGTATCTCCACCAAGAAAACCACAAATGGGTTCACAAACCAGCCACTGGACATGATTGAAGCGACTCAACAAAAGTAGAAACTCTGGTGTCACCCTTCATTCTTGCCATGTGATCAGTTTTACTTATAGCACAACTGTCAAGACGGATAGGATTCAGCCCCTCTTGCGTTATGTCCACTTGCTGATCATTAGAGAAGGACCTCACATTTACAGTGCCAGTATTCAAGCTGAAATGTATCAATCATCTAAAAACTATTTAATTGTCAATACCCCTTTTTCTGTCACTTTGCCCCTATTACTGCCCAAGTGTAGGTGGGACTTCATGGGGCTGAAGGCCATTAACATTTGACCAATGTCCTGGTAATGTGCCTCTTTGTAATTAGCTACAGCAGTCCTCCAAAACCTGACTTAGTTTGTTACTGGGACCTTATTTATAGTTAAACTTATAGTCAAATCCTGTAACCTCTCTATACAAGATTGAAACCACTGTCTATACAAGCTTGCAAAAGCCTCCCTTATTTTCATAGGTGAAGCCTCCAAGGTGGCTGCTAACAGGTCCCTCGTCACTTGGGTGACACTGGGGTTCTCTCCTCTCATCTCTCAGCCTGTCTGTGAGGTCAGGATTTTCCATTGAGGCTTGGGGGAGGGGGTGGGTAGCGGCTGAGAACCTGTCCTTGGATTTCATCTCAAAATCAAGTGAATCTCCACATTTCCTTCTCTCAGTTCTTACTTCAGCCTGAACTGTCTCTAAGCCTCCTCCTGCCCACAGCTGCAAGTGTTTCTGAATCAGATCTAGCTCTTGTTTTTGGCTCCCCTCCTGCTCTTTTGCAGATGGCTCCCCAGGGTTGGATGCTTTCTCAGGCAGGGGGTCTATGGGCTAATAGGTAATGATCCATGCAACCCCAGAGGAAGCCTCTTGAGTCACTAGATGCACCAGACAGACCATGCATGTTCTTCCCCCTCTCCTCTCTGCCCAGCCTTTCAGATATCATAAGGAGTGAGGAAACTTGACTAAAACTTCCCCAAACATTCTTGGGAGAGTAGGGCCCCAGGGGCTAGACAGGGGAAGTTTTCAGCAGTACATAAGAGGAGGGAGTCCAGACGGGTCATTTTTCCTTTTGTTCTCTGGTTAAAATGGCACAGCAAACTTCTAGAGAGGAAACTTTACCAACACAGTTCAATCAACAGAGGTTCTGTACCTTACAAAACTGCCTAAGGCACTGAGTGGCTAAGTGACTTGTCCAGGGTCACACAGCCAGTATATTTCAAAATGGAAGACAAAACCAGGTTTTCCTGATACAATGATTGGTGATCTATACACTGGGTAATGGTAACTCTCAAGTGGACAGGAAATAATGATGGTAACAATAATAAAAAGTGATATTTAGGGAATGCTGGTTATTGGGGCTTGTAGAAACTTATAAAGTAAAATAGAATTATCTCACTTGGTCCTCACCACTACCCTGTGAGGTAAGCACTATTATTTCCATTTTATAGATGAAACTAGGTCTCAGAGAGGTGAAATGACTTGCCCAGAATCATACAGCAAGAAAGTATCTGAGGCAGGATTTGAACTCATATCTTCTGACTCCATGGTTGTCTTCGATGCACTGTACCACACTAGCCTCAGGAGAGTGTGCCAACACAGAGTCAACAGAGGTCTTGCTACGTCTTTAACCAGTGTCAAAGAAGGTCAGCAGGGACAGCATGAAGGTATCTTGGCAGGTTGGCAGAAACAAGTATCAGGGTAAGCTGGCAGCAGGCTATGATCAGTATCTTTGGGGATCTAGGAGCAGGAAGTGGGCCTTATCCACAGTGACTTAGGGGTAGGGCTCCAGTCCCTGAGAAGCCTGGCAAAATCAAGGCAAGGCCCCAGTCTTGCAGAAATTGGAATATTAAGTTGCTAAGACACAGATTTGGTTACAAGGGACATAAACCAGGCAACAAGGACGGTGTGTGTGTGTGTGTGTGTGTGTGTGTGTGTGTGTGTGTGTGTGTGTGTGTTGTGTGTGTTATGTGTGTTGTTTGCATGAGATGGCAGGTAGCAATGGGAGTTAATTACAGGATCAGAGATTTGGAGCTGGACGGATGATGAAGGCCAACCCCCTCATTGAGAGTGAGAGAGTTTAAGTGACTTGTCTGAGGTCACACAGCTAGTTAAGCATCTGAGTCAGGGGTTGAACTTAGCTGTGCCTGACTCCAAGTCTAGCACTCTATGAACTATGCCACCTATAGGTGATGTACCTCAGATCACAGAGAGTAAGGAGCAGAGTTGGTTGTCTGACTGCAAATTCAGTGTTCCTTGACCACACTAGATTGTTTCAAAGTGAACAAGGCAGAAGTCTAGTCACAAGGAGGAGAGATCGAGGGTAAAGTATGACCAAAGAGCAGGGCTGGCTACGGACTCCAGGGCCTGTATCTCCCTTGCCTAGAGGCCAGGTTAGTCCTGGTACTTGAGGTGAAGCTAGCACCTAGGGGTTAAGTGGCTAGAGCTGTAGGAGTGGCATTGGGGGGAAAGGAGGAACTAGACCAGTCATTGCACAGAATACCAGTAGGGAAACAGGAGAGAGGAGAGTTGGAAATTCCCAATGGGAAATGGAGGATGGAGAGGTAGAGTGGGATGAGGGGTGAATATGAAAACTTTTGAGTCATTTTAGGCTGATGCTCCTTTGCATTCTCCCCCATGTGCCTGAATATGGAGACACCTCTTTTAAGGAATCACACCTTGCAAACGAGACTTGAGAAATAAAAGTTCCCCTGCTATCTTTTTGTTGCTTTGTATTGTAGACCCTGGGACTCAGAATGACAGTTGTAACTCTGTGTAGTCAGTGTTCTGGCTTTCCTAAGCCCAAGTGTCCCTGACTGAGCAAGGATCAGCTCTGGACCAGCTACAATCACAGATTTCTGTATGCAGAGATCAAAACCACTGCTTGTAAAGTAAGGTTAGTCTTAGGAGTAGGTAGTTTAGTGATAGACATCTGCCCTTCACTCCTACCCAAGCCCTGCAAAATTTTTCTCCTATCTACCAGCCATAGTGTTTGGAAGCCCAATGTTAGAAATTCTTTTTGATGTAAAGCATTGCTTTTTCAGGCATCTTTTTTTTTTAAAGTAAATATATCCTGGGAAGAGCAACACAATTAACCAGCTATGAATACTTTAGTCAATCTAATTAATGTAGTGGTTCTCAAAGTGTGTGCTATGAGTTTCACTAGGTATGCTGAGAAATTTTGGATGTTACATTATTTCAAATAAAAGAAAATTTACAAATATAAATTTTGTTTACCCAGTGTATATTGTAGTTACAAAAATAAAAATTTCCCATTACACAAATGTGCTAACTTTCCTCCATTAGAAAGTAAGCTCCTTTAGGGCAGTGATTGTCTCACTTGTTTTTATTTCTTCAACACTTAACACAGTGCCTGACACATAGAGCAAGTGCTTGATTCTTTCTCTGTCTCTCCCTCTCTCTCTCCCCTTCTCTCTCTCCCTCTCCCTCCCTTCCCCCCCCTCTCTCTCTCTCTTTCTCTCTCCCTCTCTCCTCTCTTCTCTCTCTCTCTCTCTCTCTCTCTCTCTCTCTCTTCTCCCTTTTCCCTCCCTCTCTCTCTCTCCCTTCCCCTCTCTCTTTTGCTTTCTCCTTCGCTCTCCTTCCCTACCGGTATCTATCTTTCTATGTATCTATGTATCTTTCTATGAATCTATGTATCTATCTTTCTATGTGTCTATATTTCTATATATCAGTCTTTCTATGTATTTATCTATGTATCTTTCTACGAATCTATGTATCTGTCTATCTTTCTATGAATCTATGTATCCATCTTTCTATGTATCTATGTATAGATCTATGTATCCATCTTTCTATGTATCTATGTATCTACTTATCACGATCAGACCTAGACCTTACAAAGAATTCAACAAAACCAGCTGTTCTTATGGAAGGGAAACTTCCTGAGTCTCCTATCTCTCCAAGTCTAGCGGTGCCAACTTAAACTTTCACTGTGTCCCAAGTCTTCATGACAAAGAATACTGTGCTATGAACAAAAAAGGTTTGAAAACCACTGAATTAATACTGAGGGCTGCCATTAAAATTTGATTGGGAAGTAATTAACAAAATAAACGAAAATACAATACAGCACAGATGATGTTAATGTGTGGATTTTAGAGCACTTTTCCACACCTCACCTATTGCTTTTCTATTTGGATTTCACACACTGGAGAAGTGGATAGAGAACCAACTTTGAAATTAAGAAAACCCAACTTCCAGGTCTCAGTCACTCAACCTCTCCAAGACCCAGGCAGTTCTCTAAATTTTAAGCTATGAATTTGCATGGGGGAAGGAGCTTTCATACTGGAATTCCCCACATGGAAGAAATTGGAGGTCTACCACATCCTTCCCCCCCCCAATATTGGGAAGAACACCAGACTGAAGTGTCAGGAGCCTTGGGTTCTGTTCCCAGCTCTGTCACTGCCCATGTGGCATCAGGCAAGGCAAAACTCTCTTGGCCTCAGTTTTCTTATCTTTAAGATAAAGGAAATTAGACTAGGATATCTCTAAGGTCCTTTCCAGTGTGAAATTCTGTGATTCTAACCTAGTTATGATCAGGACAGTGATTGAAGGGGAATTTAATTTGTGGAGTGCTGGGTGGTATAAGCAGGAAGCTGGAAATGTAATTTGTTGGCACTTCTTTAGAAGGACCAACTTTGGTGGTGGCACTACATTTCTGTCTTTATATCCCTAGCAGCTAGGAGAGTTTGTGTCATACATCAGGTATCTGATTAGCATTTGTTGAATTGAATTTAGTGCCTGGTTTTTGTGGTTGGAAAAGACAACAGGAAAGGGGAAGAAGGACTTAAAGAAGATGGCAGGGAAGAAGGGAAGGCATTGAAGAACAACTCCACCTGTCCGCATTTCCTTGCAGGCCAGCCTTAGGCCATCCAGATCCCATGTAACTTTTGGCCCTGGTTTGACCTGTTTTACCCTACCTGTAGAAACATGCCTCTCCCCCCTCAAAAATATCTTTCCCTTTCCAACCAGACTTGGAAAAGCATTTGATCAGCAATGACACTGGAACTTTAAGTTGGAAACCTGGTATTATCATTAGCCCTCAGCGGACCCCTTCATTCATTTAAATTGACATCAAGGGAAGCTGCCCATACAATTTCTCCCCCTGAAAATGACAAATGTGCTTGATATTTTTCCATTTCCCTTTTTCTCCCCTTTGCATGGTGCCTGAATGCATGCACATTTTCCAATTTTCAGATGTAACATGCCTAGATGTGTATGTGAGAGTGGGTGCAAATGTCCTTATGAGCCCAATTTTCCTCAAGAGAATTCTGCCCAGCAGTATGAATAGGGAGCTGCAAATGTGAAGCCCATCAGGAAATGAAGCAACAGGGAGACAGCTGCCCTACAGCCGGATTTTTTCTTTTTAAAAGAATGTCACAATGCTTTCATTTTGCCCATTGTCTCTCTGTTTCACACTTCTCAAAAAGACTGTGATACGGGACGCTGCTATGACTTGCTGAAGATTCTCCATAACCCCATGTCTCCCCGTATGGATATTTAATCCTTAATTTTCTGAAATCCTCACTTTTACCTACAAGAACCCAGCCTATAAGACAACATTTTGAAAAGATGATAGGAAATCCTGATGAAAGCATGCACGCATATAAAACTACTGAGTTTCTGAATGGACCTGACCATTCTGCAGCAAAAGCCTTCACTGTGAGCAGCATTTAAAGCGATTAATTTGGATGCAGTGACTCAGGATATTAGCGCTAAAGCACATGTACTTTATATTACAAGGGTAATACAACGCTGCTCTTTAAGAGAGGAGGAAAAAAAAGTACAGGTCTCTGCAAAGATTTTTCTTCTGGGAACACTGAGAAATCATTCAGAACCAAGAAGTAAGGTTTCTTTGTATAACAGAATCAGCCAGGTAGGAGGCTCCCATGCAAGACTGAATACAAGGATTCCACAGAGGTAGGGGTTTTTCAGGTCTAAATGGGCCAGAGATGTGAATTCCTTTAGAGGAAGATAAAAAGTCAGAGATGAATGTTTGCTCAAATCACTGAGCTGATGGTGAGAGGCCTAAGGCTTTCCTAGGAAGGCAGATGATCCTGTGGACAGTACGCTAATGGTTTGCATTGGTTGGGAATATGGATCCCAATTTTAGTATTATCTCTAGAAAAGTAGTGGTGCCTATCATCTCTGCAATCATTGCTTCTGAACATATTAGAGGTGAAACCCTGTTAAGTCGCATTTATAGGGATCAGCTAAAACTGGAATTCAATCTATGAGATAACAATGGAAACAGCTGGGGGCTTTCTCTAGCTCTCAAGTCATGTGAAATAAATATGATGGGGGTCTGACAGAGTGTCATTGTCCTCTTCTAAATTCCTATAGAACTGTTTGCTGGCCAGACAAAGGGCTTCAAAATCTGATCATAGCTAGCACAGAAGGAAAGGGAATAGAAAAAAAAAGTATTATCAGATTAAACAGGGATTCCTCATCTAACTTTCTCTTTCCAGCTTTCTTTCCTGGGTATGGGAGGGGGAGTGAGGAGTGGGAGAGAAAAGTAGAAGAAAGGGTTAGAAGCTTCCCAATAGAAAGCCCCAACCCTGGGAATTGCAAAGGTGCTCTTCTATCTGCCTGGCTTTGCAGCATTTCCTCCATTTCCCTTTTCTTTCCCTCCTCCTGCATCATTAATCTGTACTGCTCTGATTTAGGTTATTTATTTATAAAATTGTGTCCTTAATGATACAATCACCCCAGGGTGCAAGTAGAAAGGAATCAGAGTAGATTAAAATGCATTAACAACCTGTAGCAGAGACTGCCATCAATAAGATACATACTTAAAGATGTATGCCTTTCACCATCCCCAGAAGGTCAGCTGTCACAGGCAGGCAGGGAATTCTACAAATGAGGTTAGACCTAAGGAAGAGAGTTCTGCCTGCAAGGATTGTGACAGCTCGGTGGATTACGCAGGAGAGTTGTTGGAATCACCTTTGAAAATTTGAGAAAACAAAGCCCAGAGGGATGATGAGCCTCTCTAGGCCACTGATGGGTTTAAGGTCATTTAGTCCCAGAAGCTGGGGGATTGGTCTCTGGGGAGGTAGTGGTGGGGAATCTTTCAGCCTTAGGAGATCCTTTCCTTGTCATTTCCCCCAGCTGTTCTAAATGCATTTCATAGTTTTCTTATATCAGAGTAATATTGGCCCTAAAGAATCTATGATGCTTCAGCAATGGACAAATTTCAAATCCTGCTCTCCATTCACAATTTGGGGCTTAGAGGAATGTACCCTTAAGGAAGGGTGGAGGAAGTGTTTCACTGAGACTTAGAACTAGACACAACCTTTAGTCTCTGTTCTTTACTGAGCATTTGCAAGAATACTGAATGATTATATAACAGACCAAGGAACCCCCTTCCTAGATCTGTGCCTAAAAGTTTTACTGAGATGCCTTTCCTATGTCTTGGTTCTATACTAGAGGCTGAAAGCTCAAGTGGAAGTGTAACCCTAGCTCCCAAACAAGAGGAGTGTCCTTGGTGCTGGGTGTGAAATGAGACAGGATTCCTAAGGATTGTGGAGAATGCTCATGCAATACTTCGGGGGTGAAACTGCCTAGAGTTTTTGGAGAGAGGGGTACACATGGTTTAACACAGACTCCAGGGAACAGAGAAGGACTTTCAAGCTATAGAGATAGGGGAAGCAGCAGAATGGCATTTCCCTGAATTTCAGCTTTCCTCCCTAGAAATTTTGGATACTTTCCTTTGTGTGACATGAAGCCCTCTCTTGTGGTTTGAGCTGAGATCTCATGTCATTTCCATCTAAGGAGCTCCTTTGTGCTTGTGTATTTTCCTGTATATTCCAATATGGAGAATTTCTTGAGATTTCTGTTTGGATAAATGGGTTTGTTTGCAATTTACTCCTTGTTATGGTTTTTTGCAGACCCAGTTTTGGATGGGAATAGGCCAAGTCAAAGAGCATAATAAGTTTGAAGCTCCCTTAGCCCTTAATAGTAACCAGGGAAGTGGCATGGTTTTGAACTCCCGAAACTGTTCCCCTAGGCCAGCAATATTTGAAGAGCACAGATAGGTATAATTCCAGTTCAGTATCTCTCTTGAAGATCAGAGGGTCATGATCATTTCCTCCCAATGTACCCTCAGCTAGAATTCTGAGAGTGGTTTAGGTACTATCTCCTTAGATCTCAGATCATGTCTATCCACACCTCTTGTGAGTTGCATTTATACTGTAAGATAAACTATGTGGTGGCACATACAAACACATATATTTTATATGGAGCATATACACATTTTTAAAAAGTAGGGGAAGCAATTGATTATTGGTCAAAGGATATGAACAGGTAGTTTTCAGATAAAGAAATCAAAGCTCATATGTCATATGAAAAAATGCTCCAAATCACTACTGATTAGAGAAATGAAAATTAAAACAATTTGAGGGACCACCCCACACCTATCAAATGAGCTAATATAAAAGAAAAGAAAAATGATAGATGTTGGAGAGGATGTGGGAAAATTGGGACACTAATGCATTGTTGGTAGAGTTGTGAACTGATCCAACCACTCTGGAGTGCAATTTGGAACCATGCCCAAAGGGCAAACTGTGCATACCCTTTGATCCAGCAATACCACTACTAGGTCTGTATCCCAAAGAGATCATAAACAAAGAGAAAGGGTATAAGGGCCCTTTAAGACTTTACCCAAACTCTGAGAACTCGCGGAGAACTCAGGCAAATGACAGAGCAACTCAGGCTGGGTCCAAGAGGCACCTGAGGTGTCTGTTTTGCCCTGTGAACCACTTACTGTTACACAGGTTCAAGGATTTCGGGGTATTGAGCCGCTAACAGGAGAGCACTCCCCTCCCATGAGGAGCCTGTTGCTGAGGCAAGTGAAGGGGCAGAGTCGGGAGAGGTGATAAGGAGCAGGGAGGGGGAGAGCAGGGAAGTGGAAAAGAGGCAGAAAAGGAACTCGAGGTGAAGGGGACTCGAGCCTAATGGAGAGGATGTGAAGAATAAAGATGGCAGTGAACTTCCACCTCTGGGGTCTGACTCCGTTGTCTATTCCAGAGACGTCTGAAGGGTCACAGCAGGTGACCAGAGAGATACTGGTCCTGGAGGTGACCAGAGTCGAAGACGTGACCAGAAAGGTATCTATAAGCCTGTACAAAAGGGGAGGGAAGGAGAAAATTTGGACCTCAAAATTTTATAAAAAACAAATGTCAAAAATTGTCTTTTACATGCAATTGGAAAAAATAAAATACTACAAAAAACTAAAAAGCTAAAAGATTTGAGTGTCAAAAGGAGGCAAGAAATTCCAGTCTGGGACTTCCCAGGATTTAGGTATGATATCCAAGATCTACTCAGGTCATTGATGGCATAAATCTACAAAATGGAAGGCCTGGTTCTAGCTATGGCTAGCTCTGAGATCTTGGATAAGTTACTTCACTTGCTATATTTCAGCTTCCCCATCTATAAAAAAAGAAGGGTATGCTGAATGAGCTCGAAGATCTCTTTCAGTTCTGGTACCTAACAATTTTCTTGATCTCAAGGCATGTATGTCAATCAACTTATCAACAAGTGTTTCTTAAGCATCTATATGATATGTTGTTTCTTATTAAGCATTTAGAGGACAGCTAGGTGGGGTGGATAGAATGCTGGGTCTGGAGTTAGGAAGACTCATCTTTCTGAGTTCAAATCTGGCCTCAGACATTTACTAGCTGTGTGACCCTGGGCAAGTCACTTAACCTTGTTTGCCTCAGTTTCCTCATCTATAAAATGATCTGGAGAAGGAAATGGCAAACCACTCCAACATTTTTGCCAAGAAAACTCCAAAAGGGCCCACAAACAGTCAGACACAACTGAAAAATGACTGGAAGCATTTGGAAGTATGTAATGAAGAGTATAAAGTATTAAAGAGTAAGGAAATATACAATACAAAGTGAGAGGAAGAAGAGAATAGTGAGGGAATTGTCTTTGGAGTCAGACTGCCTCCACCCAGGTAAATGGAGAAATATATGCCAATGTACTGAGACTGACTTGCTACCTGAGAGTATGTAAGAAGTCAAAAAATATTTATTAAACACCTATTTTGTACCAGAAACTGTGCTAAGTGCTATCATATACCATAAAAGAGGCAAAAGCCAAGATCATTGACAGTTTCTGCTCTTAAAAGGCTCAAAAATTTCATTGAAGAAGGAAAAAACAAAACAGATTTTTTTTTTTGCTTTTTTTTTTGGAGGGCAATTGGGGTTAAGTAACTTGCTTAAGGTCACATGGCTAGGTTTTTGTTTGTGTGTGTTATGTATCTGAGGCCGGATCCAAACTCAGGTCCTTCTGACTCCAGGGCCGGCGCTCTACTAACAAAACAGATTTTTGGTAACCATTATTTCCAAAGAGAATTTAAATCCCCAGCCCTGAATAGGAGGGGTCCTCTGGGAGATCCCCCACCCCCAGACTCAAAGCCCTTCCCTGAGTTGCTGCTTTAATCTGAAAGAAGGAAAGGTGATGGGGTTGTGGTTAGAATCCTCTCTTTTCTCAAGTTCTGGGAATTCATCAAGCTCCCAGCACTGCCTCCTAGTTTCTCAAGCAAGATAAGGATGAGCCTCATTGTTGTATACTACCTGCCCCACTTAAGATGAGAACAAACCCCTCCAGAACTCTACTCTTCTCCCCAGCTGCTACTACTCAAAGCCCTGTATAGCCTTCTGTTCATCCTTTGATCTTCCCCAATTACCAACCCCTTTATTAGTTTGTGATCTTCAAGCCTAGTGACCTTCTATCCTCATACACAAACCAAGCAAAGCCTTTTTGGGCATCCTCAGCACTTGTACAGTGCCTGGCACATAGTAGGCACTTAATGAATATTGACTGATTGATTGAGGAAATTGACTGAACAAGAGCTAGTCTTGTTCATTTGGGCCTCCATAATCACCATTTCATCATAGTGTTTTCTTCCCAGAAAGATCATTCCTCAGCAATGTGTGTGTGTGTGTATGTATTATTAAAGCTATTATTATAGCCAAGAAAATTAGGAACAGATTATGTCCAAGTTCAAGTGAAAGAGGCCTGTATGGACCTAAAGTCTCAGTCCCAGTTTTTTTTTTCTCAGTCCCAGTTCTTAAAAAAAATTTCTTCCAGGACTATACTCCAGGATCAACTGAGACATTATATTTCATGTGATGATTTGAATTTGAGAATTTTCATCTCAAGTTTGATAATATACACAAAGTGTATATTCTGAGACAGATACTTTATTTTCCCTATTTACTCAAATGGGAGAAGAAGGGAGGGAAACCTCTCAATAGTGGAGACATGTAGCTAAAGTGACAGCCTAGGGGAAATAAGCTTCATCATCCCATATGGCTGTACGGAGTAGATACAGGCTAGAGTCTAGGAACGCAGCAAGGAGTAAGCAGAAATGCCCAGGTGAGATGTTACCCAAACTGAATCCATGTTTAGGGATGAGCTCTTTGTCAAGTTAAACTCACTGAAAATGAATTCATACAGGACTGATAGCAAAAATGTGCCTTTGAAAGCAGGGTCTGGAGTTCTCTTTATAAGTAAGCTGTGAACCAGGCCAATGCAGAATCTCAGCTGGGGCTTAAGAGATTAAACCTAGCATCTCCTTTATGTAAGAGGACATAGTAATTGAAAGAAGGTCTCTGAAACCATGGTTACCAGAGAGGACTAAAATTAAGATCAAAGGTGATGATTTCAAATCCAAGGAAATATAAAAGGTTCTTGCTAAAGCTTACATTTGAACTTAGGTATAAAATATCTGATTACCTTCAGCAAATGCACCCCTTTAAGAAGCAATCTCATGAAATAGCTGACTGGCTCACACAACTCAGCAACTTAGGATGGGCCCCCAATTCTAGGGTCAATATGGAATCATGCTGAACTGGAAGGAAGTGAGGTCACAGGAAAGTTAGAGCCTTAACAAATATGGAAAATGTATGACTGTTACTCACACTCTGGCTGTTGCCTATTGAAATATTGTGATATGCTGGTGAGTCTGGGAAAGGCTAGGTGGAACAGGCTCTCAGTTCAATGTGGTTTTTTTTTTATTTTATTGCCAAAGATGCCTTCCATGAAATCCCATCTCTCCAAGTCTTAGGAGTTAGAATACAGCTTCATTTATCATTGAGAAGGGGTTTTCCAAAGCTTTCCTTTCATATATCCACCTATATTTTGTTCTAAAAACAGATCTAATAAATGCTGTCCTTCCAAGAAAGTGTATGAGAGTAAACAATATCAACAATTTCCCTCACCCTTTAAGGTCATGTTATCCTGTATATATGAGTACAGAAATTTACATGATGTGAGGTATGGGCAGCTAGATGGCTTAGTGGATAGAGGGCCAGTCTCAGCATCAGGAAGACATGAGTTCAAATATGACCTCAGATACTTCCTACCTATGTGACCTTAGGCAAGTCACTAGACCTCTGTTTGCCTCAGTTTCCTCATCTATAAAATGGGGATAATAATAGCAGCTACCTCTCCCAGGATTATTGGGAGAATGGAGATCACATCTATGAAGTGCTTTATAAATCATAAAATGCTATACAAATGTTATCTATTATCATGGGCTATCAGGGGATGAAAACAGTTCTTCTCCATTCCTGAACAAAGTAGTTCTTCAATCATGTAATGCCTTGTAGGTAAGCTTACAAAGGGTTATGACTAAGGAGAGATGAACATCATCATGGGGTAGGGATGACAGCCATTTACCATTCCTAATTTTCCTGCTGGAACTTTATGTCATTGCTACATAATCCATCAGTGGACTTCCTCCTTATGTTTTCTCTGGGCAAAACATACACTCCCATTTAGATGGTATGATGTTAAATTCTTTCACCCCAGTCCTCCACCCCTACCCCAGGAGTCACACTCTTTTGGACATACTCCCAATTTATCAATGTCCTTCCTAACTTGTGCCACTCAGAACTAAACACAATAATACTATTAAGGGCTGGTAAGGGGTCCGCCGAACTTGTCTTTTTGAGTTGCCATATTTTCCAGAAACACTGGACTCAATGCAGGAGGTCCTGAAAGTGTCAGGGATGAAGCTCCTTCCGCCCCCTCCTACCTCCCAGTTGACATAATTTGTTGTTTGCATCCTTAGCCTCCCTGTGGGTCCTTGGGAGTCCAGACAGGCTCCAGCTAGTCTGTGCCAGGCTGGAAAATTTGCTTACGCAGCTGGAACCCTGTAGAAATGCAGATCATCCCATCTTCATAGTCTAGCATTTCCTAAGGGAAAAGAATGTGACTTTTGGATTGCCTTGCTTCTCTTATCCCCTTCTAGATTGGTTTTGTCTTTTTCTCCTCTCAGGCCACACCCCTTCCTACCATCTCTTCTTTCCTTTGTCCTGCAGTCATAAATACCAAACTTCTCTGTGAACTGTGAACTCTTTAGATTCCACATGCACGTTCATTTTTCCTGTAATAAACCTAGTTTTCACATGAGTCTCATGACACTGTGGTTGCCTGTTGACAGTACACAGAGGTGACATGATGAAGGTGGAGACATTCATCTCCCTTGTTCCCAACACCATGCTTCTATTAATGCAGTCCAAGATGTAGTCTTTTTTTTTTTAAACTGCTGTGTCATAGTATTGACTCATATTGAGCTTGAACAGAGAAAGGAATGGATTATTTTGGATACTAGGTTCTACCTTCTATGCCTAGTAAGTTGGGTTCATGTACTGCACTGTTTTGTCTTCAAAAGAGGCATTACTGGATTCTACCAGTGGCCCCCTACACTCAAAGCAGGGTATGAATCCTAAGGAAGGATTATCTGAAAGGAAAGTAATACCAGAAGCAGGAAAAAAACAGAACTGGAAGGATTCTTGGCCAATTTCTTAGGAATTATTACTGTAAATGGAACTTCAAAGTCAATAGATTTTGATTCTTGTGAACATCTAGGTTCTGATTAGTGCAAATGATGATTTCCCCCGAAATGGTCATATCTATTCAAATTCTCCTTAATTCAAAGTTATGATTATGTAAAATTTGGTAATTTGTTCCAGCCCAATGGAAATATGTAGTGTGAATTCAAATCACATAACCACCTCAGGAGATCCATTATTATCACCTTAGGGGATTCACTCTTCATACTAATCTGACCTAACTGTATACATCAAGAAGGCATATGCTTCTGAGATGATCACTTTCAATATGGTGCCTGGCTTTAGACTAAATTTAAGTGATTGATATTTAGATAGAGGTTTTTTGCATTATAATGAAATTCAGACCCTGACAGAGCTGTTTTGATCACTTTTAGGGCAAAATGTCCTATACACACCCACCTACCCCTAGACTCCCACACCCCCACACCAAAAGGATTTATACTGACTGACGATGAAAAAGCATTTATGAAACATTTAGTCTTTGCAAAGTACTAAAGGTACAAATAGACAAGACAAGACAATTGCTATTCTCAAGGAGTTCACAGCACATGTAGGAAATTTTAGTGGACAACCAGTAGTAGGAATACTTTCTAGGGTTATTATGAAGATCAAATGAGATAATATTTCCAAAGTGCTTATTGCTATGCCTAGGACAATGTAGACATTGAATAAATGTTTCCTCCTTCCCTCTTTCCCTCTCTCTCTTTCTTCTTCCCTTTCTTTTCCCTCCCATCCTTCTTCTTCTTTACATCCTCTCTTCCTCCCTTCCTCCTATCTCCTTCCTTCATTTTTTCTCCCTCCCTTCTTTCTACCTTTTCTCCTTCCCCCCCTTCTTTCTTTCCTTCCTTCCTCCTTCTCTCTTTTCCCCTACCTACTCTTCTTCCTTCCTTCCTCCCTTTTTCCTCCCTCTCCCCTCTTGCTTCCTCCCTCTCTTCCTCCTCCCTCTTTTTCTCCTTCCTTCCTTCCTTCCTTCCTTCCTTCCTTCCTTCCTTCCTTCCTTCCTTCCTTCCTTCCTTCCTTCTTCCTTTCTATATTCAGGTTAGGAAGTTGAAAAGATAAATAAAATATTGAAAAGATATTTGAAATTTTACTCTTCACGGTACATATTAGATGTGCAGACCACCCACATTATGTAGTCACTAAAATAGATTTCTTTTTCATTGCCTGTGAAGAAGTGACAAAGGAAAGTCTTCAGAGGCTTAGTACAATGGCATAGAAATTAAAAATAGGAATAGGGACTATTTCACTTTTTGTCATTCTGTCTTTAGAAATGAACACACTGCCTTGCCGATAGTAAGCACCTAATAAACATTAACATGAATCAAATTTACACATTCATTTCTCTTATTATTGGTAAAGACAGATGTTCAGAATTGCTAGTGTATCTATGGAGATAAAATCATAATGATCAATAATCATAACTACATCATGCTGTCCTCCATCTATGAAAATAATGCCACTAACCTACTGTTAGTAGGACAATAACTTTTGAGTAGTTTGTCCAGTATTGGCAATGGATTTGGATGCGTCTGGCAATGTGCTTTTGCCTGCTCTTCTATTAGGAGTTATATCCTATTTGGTCTGAAAAGCACTCCCCTATAATGCTGGTCACTCTGCCTGCAGTTTGTTCCCACTCCAGTCCATTTCTTACATTCTCTGCCAAAGTGATTCTCCTTAAGTGATGTTCTGACCTACTCAATAAACTCCAGTGGCTCCCTATTGCTTCCAGGATAAAATCTAAGTTCTTCTGCTTAGTTTTTAAAGCTCTTCACAGTCTGGTCCCAAATTATATTTCGAACCTCATCAAATACTACTGTCCCTTCATCTTCTTCAGTACAGTTAAATGGGCCTTCTCTCTGTTCCTTACACATGAAACTCCATCTCCTATCTCTGTGCATTTGCACAGACTGTCTTCCATGCCTGGAATGTAGTCACTTTTCATATTCAGCTCATAGAATAGAATCCTTTTCTTTCCTCAGGATACAGCTCAAATGAATCTTATTTGAAGGATGCATTTGAATTCTGAATGCCCCTGTCACTAGCGCTCTCCTTCCCTAACCACCCTGTATATATAAATACCTTGCATTTGTGAAGCAGCTAGGTTGTCCAATGGATAGAGTACTGGGCCTAGAGTCAGGAAGGTTTGAGTTCAAATCTAGCCTCAGAAGCTTACTAAGGGTTTGAGTCTGGATAGGTTATGTAACCTCTGTTTGCCCCTGTTTCCTTCTCCGTAAAATACAATTGTTGGGAGGATAAAATGTGATACTCTTTGTAAAATATTTTGCAAGCCTTAAAGTGCTATGTAAATGCTAGCTATTGTCGCTCTTATTATCTACACATTTATATATGTACTTCTCTCCCCTAATAAAATATTAGCTTCTTGGAAGCAGGGATTGTTTCATTCTTTGTATCTGCAGCAATAGCATAGTACCTGGCACATAGTAGGTATTTAATATTTGTTGATGGATGGATGAATAATGGAATCTGTACATAACTGTGTTGAGCCTAAGTATCCTCTTGGTAACTTCTAATCCGACTGAAGAATTCTCCCAAGTGATGCCCAGGGGTTGCTCTGACATTTGAAGCTGCCATATTGTTTTGGTAGTCTACATGATAATCAATCAATTATTAACCATTTATCTAATAATATTGGCTTTTGGTTTCACTATCTGTAAAATGGGGATAATAATTCCCATAGGACCTACTTGCAAGGTTATTGTGAGGATTGAATGAGCTAATGTTCCTCATACAAGATACTCCATTTTCCTCACTCAGGCCATTTGCACCAGTTGTCCCTCTTGCCTGGAATACTTTTCTTTCTTTTCTCTATCTCCTGGCCTCCCTGGTTTCCTTCAAGCCCCAGCTAAAACCCCACCTTCTGGAAGAAGTCTTTCCCAGTCCACTTAACCTTAGTGCCTTCCTTTAGAAATGATCCCCAATTCATCCTCTGTATCTCATTTGTACATACTCATTTGCTTGTGTTGTCTCTCCCATTAGACTCTTTGAAAGCAAGGCTATCTTCCGATTTTCTTTGCATCCCCAGCACTCATCATCACCTGTCATTTGTACAGAGCTTTATGCTTTACAAGGTACTTTCTTTACAATGACCTCGAAAGATAAGAAATACAGGGATGATTACACCCATTTAACAGATGAAGCTGATTCCCAGAGCAGTTAAAAGACTTGCCCAGAGTCACAAAGCTAGTTAGAATTCGAATCCAGGTCTTACAATTACAGTTCCATTGTACCTTCCCTTCTACTCTACAACACCAACAAGAAATATTTAATGTTGATGATGCTGATGATGGTAATAATATGAAGAGATTTGTAAGTATAAGTTATTGTTTTTTTGTTGTTAATCACTCACTCACATTCATAGAGTGCTTTATGGTTTGTGAATCAATGCCTCTTAATTCTAGTGCCTTCCCTCTCAATGATTTCCTATTTATCATGGACATAGCTCGTTTGTATGCACCTGTTGGAATGTTGTTTCCCCCATTAGATTGGGAGCTCCTTCAGGGCAGATACTGGTTTTTGTTTCTTTTTCTTATCTCCAGTGCCTAGCACAGTTCCTGGCACATAGTATGTATTTAAGAAATCTTTATTGATTGATTTTACATACATTATCTCATTTTATCCTTACAACAATCTGGTAAGGAAGAGGCTATAATTACACTCATTTTTCAAAGGAAGAAACTGATACTCAAGAGTTAAATAACTTGTCCAAGGTCATACAGCTAGATAGTAGTGGATCCAGGATTAAAACTCTGATCCCATGGCTACAGATCCATCCATTCTAACACACAAACTAACATTTAATAATTAATATGGATGATGGTGGGGCAGCTAGGTGGTACATTGGAAAAAGTGACAGCCCTGCAGTCAGGAAGACCCAAGTTCCAATTTGGCCTCAGACATTTACTAGTTGTATGACCCTGGCCAAGTCACTTAATCCTATTTGCCTCAGTTTCCTCATCTGGAAAAGGAACTGGAGAAGGAAATTACAAACCACTCCAGTATCCTGGCCAAGAAAACCCTAAATGGGGTCACAAAGAGTCACACATGACTGAAATGACTGACCACCACCACCAACACACTGATGGTGGTGCTAATGCAAGGTGCTATCTGAGTATGTTATTGCTTTTATTGTTATAGCCTTGGTATTACATTAAAAAGAAAAAAAAATCCAGAATGAGCAAACAAGTGTTCCTCTGGAGAAAATGAGTTTAGGAAGTGGTTCCACTAGTAAAGCTATCCTCAGTGGTCACTCATAGCCTCAAGAAAAAGAGATACCGTCATCACAGACCATTTGTTAAAATCTCCAATCTCCTCTCTCAATAGAATGGAATTATTTTTTTTTTAATTTTTTATTTTTTATTTAATTCATTTCTGTCAGCCAGAGCTTGAGTAGAAGAACAAAAAAAAAGTGTGCCTCCTTCCTCTGCTCCTCCTAGCAGCCCAACATTTAAAAGGAGGATGCTAAAAATTTTGTAAAGTTCTGGGTTGATCTGACCTGAAAGGTGCTTGCTTTCTTTCAAAAGTTAAGTGGGTTAATTCAAGTGCAATTCTGAGATTCAGGAACCTTGTGAGAAAATGGATTGGCCAAATGGTCAAGAAACTGCTGAGGGACTGAGGACTCTGAAAGGACTGTCCTAAAGTTAAGAGATAATTTCACTTGGTATTAACTGTGCCATTGACCTCAGTTTGGCAAACACTCAATTGAGCAACATTTCTATTAAGTTCCTACTAAGTGCAAGGCCCTCTAGGGCAATTTAAATTGTGTAAATATTTCCTTAGGGTAGCTAGGTGGCACAAGTGTATAGAGCACAGGGCCTGGAGTCAGGGAGACCTGAAATGAAATCCTGCTTCAGACACTTACTAGCTGTGTGACCCTGGGCAAGTCACTTAACCCTGTTTGTCTCAGTTCCTTATCTGTAAAATGAGTTAGAAAAGAAAATGGCAAACCACTCTAGTGTGTTTGTCAAAAAAGTCACCCAAAAAGGTGTCAGGAAGAATTGGATATGACTGAAACAACAGAAGAAGGAGAAGGAGGAGAAGGAGAAGGAGGAGAAGGAGAAGAGGAAGAAGGAGAAGAGGAAGAAGGAGAAGAAGAAGAAATGACCAAATGATCTTATGGTCTGGCTGGTTATTCTCCTTTGTTACAGCTAATCAATGGCAAAACAGAAGAAAATTCCAGCCTCTTGCTAGTCTGTAAGTGCTAAAGCACCCTTCCTGGCCCAATTATTAACCTGCATTTTGTGATACTGATGAAATCACAACCTCAGACCAAAACAAACATATTGTGACTCATGAAGGAGCAGAGAGAAAGGCACACATTCGTGTTTTCTTGTACCACCATGTTATTTCTTTCTTTCTTTTTTTTTATATTTGAAACATTTAATTTTAAGACCTCGAATTTCAGATCCATTCCCTTTCTCCCTTGCCACCCATTCCCTCTGGGAAGATAAGTAATTCAGTATGTGTTGTACATGTCTAGCCATGCAAAATATTACCATAGTAGATATATTGGACAAGGCTGCTTATAATTCCCTCCCACCCATCCCACCCCCCACCTGGTCCATTCCCTGCTTGATCTTGTCCCTCTTCTATAGTGGGTACTTCCAACCTTCCCTCCCCCCAAGAATGCCCTCCCATCTATCATCCCTCCTCTCATCCCCCTTCCCCCTATTCTGCTACAGGTTGAGATATCCCATTTAGTATGTATGACATTCTCTCCCTGAACCAAATTCAATGAGAATGTGGTTTTGCCTTTTTGTCTTCCTATTCTTCCCCTCCTCTGCAGCCACTTCCCCTTGCTTCTTCTACATGAGATAGTTTACCCTATCCTGTCTCCTCCTGCCACTTTCCTCTCTCACCTCATAATTTCACCCCTTAGGTATCATCCCTTCCCAACAAATTCAACCTATGCCCTCTATCCATGTATAACTGTAAACATATATACACACATTCACATATGTATTCATGTGACCATATAGCCTTCTTCCATTATTTTCATACTGAGAAAAGTTTCATCAGTCACAGTTATTGTTTTTCCATATAGGAATGTAAATAGGTCAACTTTGATAAGTTCCTTTTGATTTCTTTTCCCTGATTACCTTCTCAGGCATCTCTTGCTTCTTGTGTCTGGATGTCAAATTTTCTATTCAACTCTGGTTTTTTCCTCAAGAATGCTTGAAAGTCCTCTATTCCACTGAATGACCATATTTTCCCTGAAACAAAATACTCAGTTTTGCTGGGTAGGTGACCCTTGGGTTCATTCCCAGCTCTTTTGCCCTCTGGAATATCATATTCCATGCCCTTTGATCCCTCAGTGTAGAAGCTGCCAGGTCCTGTGCAATTCTGATTGTGTTTCCACAATATTGAAATTGTTTCTTCCTGGCTGCTTGTAGTATTTTCTCCTTGATCTGGGGATTCTGGAACCTGGCTATAATATTCCTGGGAGTTTTCTTTTTGGGATCTTTTTCAGGAGGTGATCTGTGGATTCTTTCAACCTCTATTTTCCCCTCTGGGTCTAAAACATCAGGGCAATTTTCCTTGAGAATTTCTTGAAGGATGATTTCTAGGTTCTTTCTTTGATCATGGCTTTCAGGTAGTCCAATAATTTTTAAATTGTCTCTCCTGGATCTATTTTCCAGGTCAGTGGTTTTTCCCATGAGATATTTCACATTGCCTTCTAATCTTTCATTTGTTTGGATCTGCTTAACAGTATCTTGATTTCTCATAAAGTCATTAGCTTCCATTTGCTCCAGTCTAACTCTGAAGGAATGAATCTCCTCAGTGAACTTTTGAGATTCTTTTTCCATCTGGCAAATTCGACTTTTTAAGGCATTCTTCTCCTCATTGCCCTTTTGGGCCTCCTTTGCCATTTGAGCTAGTCTATTTTTTAAGGTGTTGTTTTCCTCAGTCAGACTGTTGACCCTCATTTCATACTTTTCCTGCATCCTTCTCATTTCTCTTTCCAATTTTTCCTCCACTTCTCTTATTTGATTTTTAAAGTCCTTCTTAAGGTCCTCTATGACCTGTAACCCACTCATATTTTCCTTTGGGGCTTTTGGAGGAGGATTTTTGACCTCACAATCCCCTTCCTGTTCTATGCTTCGATCCTCTTTGCCCCCAAAATAGGAGTCTAAGGTTGCATTTTTCTTTTTATTTTGTTTCCTTTGCCTTGACATGTTGCCACTTAATTACTTGACTTTTGGGGTTGTCACCACAGTAGAACTCTGCCACCAGACGGGAGAGCTTTCGTCCGGAACTTTGGGGTCTTCACAGCTTTCTGGCAAGCTGGATACCCACCCCAGACCTCCCCCCCAGATCACAATCCAGATCCAGGGAGGTTAAAGCAAGAGTGATTAGCCCCCGAGACTGATCGCTGGATCTCTCTACAGTTCTCAGGCTAGGAGCTGGAGCTGCCACTGAAAACTACAAAATGGCTTGTCTTCTCAGTGGCTTCTAGCCCCCAGGGGAGGAAGCCGATGAGTTCCCCAAATACTGGTCCCAAAGTCCATAGGGCACTAACCTCTCATTTTGTCCTAGGCATATCTGAGTTGATAATTCTGATATCGCCACAGCTGCTGGTGTTCTGGGTTCCCTCCAGCTGGCTGCTGGTCCGGTTGCTGGCTCCCAGAGTGCTGCGCTGGTCTTTCCTGCAGGGCTGCTGGGCTGTCCTCAGTGGGAGGTTAGCTTCTCTGTGTCGTTCTGTGGGTGCTGGGGCTCCAGAAGTTGTTCAGAGTCCCTTTTTACATAGTTTGGAGGTGATCTGGGAGGAGAGTGCCTTGGACACACTGTTTCTACTCTGCCATCTTGGCTCTGTCCCCCCCCCCCCATGTTATTTCTATCCTAAAGGGACAACTGAGGTCATGTTGAAGGTGAAATCCGTGTCAGTTACTCCATGTGCCATACATCTCCAATTTCTTTCTTATAGGAAGAAGTAGGCAGTTAGGTAGGATATGAAACTGGTTAAATAGATTTTTAAATTGCTAAATAGACTGAATGTACTCAATAAATTCTGATTGTAAATAAATGACATAATTTTATTACCATTTCCCCTTAAGAGTTGTTGTATTACCAGCACTTTTTTTTGATCACAAAGAAATGAAAACAAAGTAGATGCCTTTTGTTTGGGGAATGACTGAACAAAGTCACATATGGAAGTAATGAAATATTACTATGACTTAAGAAATGTCAAATATGAAAATGAAAAGCATAGGAAGATTTATATAAACTGATGCAAAATGAAGTTAAGAGAATCAGAAAAACAACATACATAATGAATATTAGCGAAACCAAAAGAATAATGAAATAAAGTGGAATGATGTGTAATTAGAATGAGCAATCTTGGCCCTGGAAAGAATTGAGAAAACATGTTTTGTTTCCTTCACTAAAGAGTTAGGGGAGAATGGATGTGAAATGTTGCATATGCTGTTAGATGCAGTCTCTGTACTGGTAGGTTTTAGAGATTTTTTTTTCTTTAAAATTTTTTTTTCTTGTGAGGGAAATTTCACTGGAGAAGGAAAGGGAGAAGGGCATATTCACAAATCAGCATAATTTAAAAACAAAAGACATCAATAAAAGGGGAGGAAGATCACATTCTGGCTAACATAAATCAAGTAAGAATAATTGGAAATTTCATTAATGAGTAACAATTCCCATTTCTCATTCATAATTAATTAATGACTAGAATATGTTTCTATTGACAAGGTCAGTCCTGAACATTTGGAAAATAGGTGTAGGGTGGCAAAAAAATATTGTTCAGTTAATAAGGATTGGTAGCTACCTTGGGTGAAAGAGACTCAACAAAAATCGAAAGCAAGATGACAAATGGCCATTGGGAAGATAATAAGGGAGGTGGAGAAGATGAATATAAGGATATGGAAGAGAAATAATGATCATGTCACAAATGCTGTGAGCATCACAAAGTATTTCTGGCTTGAATCCTTTTAGACATCACTTCTTCCAGCAAATCCTTTGTTTGAAGTGAGATATTTTGCTAGTATTATAGTAATTAATGCCTGCTTTGTTGTTGTTGCTTTGTTTTCAGTTGTGTCTGAGTCCTCCCCACTTGGAGTTTTCTTGGTTAAGATACTGGAGTAGTTTGCAATTTCTTTCTCCAGCTCTTTTTACAGGTGAGAATCTGAGGCAAACAGGGTTAAATGACTTGCCCAGGGTCACACAGCTAGTAAGTATCTGAGACCAGATTTGAATTTAGGTCTTTCTGACTTCTGGCCTGATCTATCCACAATGCCACCTAACTGCCCTTATTAATGCCTACAAGCAAGTGATAACATGTGTGAATAGCCACAACTCTTGTATTTTATAGGAAGGACCCCAATTCTTTCAGCATTTTCAATTACTCACACAAATAATTAAGGCAAAGGTCTTATTTAAATTAATAGCTAATTCTCTTACAAGATAGATATGTCAGCTGAACATAGAGTGAACATTTTGGTACTTCTCATATTAGCTGATGGTTTTATTAAGTTCCATGGCCTTATTTTCTTCTCTCTGTATATTCTTGCCTTTGGCAATCTTTTCTATTCTCCATCACTTCAACTATTCCATTTTTACAGATGGCTTTCTCTTCTACATCTCCAAGCATGACTTCTCTTCTTTACTCCTTGGACTAACATCTTTATCAGCCACTTGTAAGTCCTTTTAGTGTATCAAATTCAAAGTGTATTATTGTTTCCTTGAATTTATTTTCTTCTTGACTTCCCTGTTTATGTCAATGACATTGCCATTTATTTGGTGTCCCATGCCTGAAATATTAGTTTTGACTCTCTCATCCTATCACTCTCATATAACCAGCTGCCAAATCCTTTGACTCTACCTCTGCTATATTGCATTTCTCATACCTGTACACTTCTTTTTATTCTCCCTGCTACCACCCTAGTCCATGTCCTAATACATTTCATAGAGGTCGTCATAATTTCTTCCCATCTACCCTTACCACCTCTACCATCACACACCCCTCCAATCTAGTCTTCACATTGTTCCCAGATTTATCTCCCCTCATTCAGACTTTATGATTTCACTCTTCTCACCGTTCTACTTAGTCTCAAGGCCCTCAACAATCTCTTTATTCCCTCCTTCTTCAATCTAATCTTCTACTCCTTGTCACTATATACCCTATGCTGTAGCCCAAAGATATCAAGCACCCAACATTTGGGCCAGAACACTCCTAAGTACACCTTGAACCAGGTAAAAATCTCAGTGGAGGGGCAGCTAGGTGGCGCAGTGAATAGAGCACCAGCCCTGAAGTCAGGAGGACCTGAGTTCAAATCCAGCCTCAGACACTTGACACATTTACTAGCCATGTGACCCAGGGCAAGTCACTTAACCCCAATTGGCCTCCAAAAAAAAATCTCAGTGAAGAATGTTTAACAAAATAAAAACACAATAAGACATAGATAATGTTCATATGTGGTTTTCTAAGTCAATATGAAGCCCATAGGGATCTTTACAGATGGTATAGTGGCCCCTGTTTCTATGTGAGTCTCACACAACTACTGTAGACAACTTGAACTCATCACCATCAGTGTGATGCAATGGAAAGAGTGCTAGGTCTGAAGTTGGAGGAAGGAAGTTCTAATCCTGTCTCTTCCATTTATTGTCTGGTGACCTTGGGAAAGCCACTTAACATTTCTAAGCCTCAATTTTCTTACCTATAAAATGAAGGGCTTGGTTTTGCTGACCTTTGAGGTCCCTTTCATTGATAAATATATTATTCTCTGAGCCATCTCCTGAACATATTCTATGCTCTTGCAGAACCTAAGCTTCCAGAAAAAACAAACAAACAAACAAATAATACTGCAATGTTTTGAACCAGTTCTTTTTCTGGTCAACACAGGCATCTGCAGATTAAACTCAGTTGGGAATTCTTAGGAGAAGCCCTCACTGAATTTCTTTCCTAACAGAATGTCTCTAATCCTAAATGAATAATTCAGAAGATGTAAGGATTCTCAAAGGAGGCTTTGCCTAACTTAGTTTTGACTCTCCTCTACTTTAAGTATGAATTTGAGTATTATAACATTTTAGCCTCAGAAATTCTAAAGTTTAACAGAATTTTCTTATGTGTGGTCAAAGTCCAATACACCTGATTTGTGTCTGTCTGTCTATCTCTTCTCTCTCTGACTCTGTCTTTGTCTCTCTCACACACAGACACATACACACATACTCTTTTTTGGGAGGGAGGGCTTGCTATTTTATTTTGATTCTTCCTTCTTTTTAAAACTTCCATATAATAATAGCCATATGACAACCAAGGCAGTTTTCTCACAGGGGATTACTTCGATTTCTGTGCTGTCAGCCTCATGCATTATAAAGCTGCCTGCGGCAGGCAGGCTTTAATCACCCATAAATGCACCACCTGTCGTTTCTTTATTGCCTCATCATGAGACATATCATAGTTTACTATGCAATGTGATTGAAATGCTACACAGAGCCTTAGAATCCCAGAAGCCCCAGATGGAGAATGAGGCTAGATTTCAGGTTAGGTGACACAGGACACAAGAGTGAACCTGAAAAATTTGGTGCCCACTCACAGGGGAATAAGAGTTGGAGTCTATGAACCAGTCTTGGAAATAAGGGGAGTGACTGAAAAGAGACTGGCATGGTTGGAGCCATATTGGATCAGTCAAAGAGAAAGAGAGAGAGAGAGAGAGAGAGAGAGAGAGAGAGAGAGAGAGAGAGAGAGAGAGAGAGGGAGGGAGGGAGGGAGAGAGAGAGAGAGAGATGTGATCACAACTTTACTTAGAAAAGAAAAATAAAGGAATAACTTTGGGCCATGATTTAGCCTAATCATGGAGGATGTTGGACTGAGGATTAAGAGAAATCTTGGCTCTTTTGTTCTTCCTGTTACTTTTATCCAAGTCTTGTAAGATAACTGTGGTAATAAAGGGGGCAGCAGGCATGGGGTCCCAGAAATAGCAAGAAGAAGAAAAAGATAAAGAGAATGAAGAAAAGAAAGGAAGAGAAAAAGAAGGTGGAGGGGATTGGTGAGGGGAAAAAAGTATCAATTCAGAACTTTGGTGTGACCAGGTAGGACAAGAAGATAATGTCGATGATTTTCCTGATTGCACTGTGACAGATCAACTTATCCCAGAGACTTATGGCCTTCTAGATAGTTGTATTTGCCTTCTTTTTCCTTTTGGGCTTAATCATTAAAGAACCTAGAATCACTTAATGCCCCTCAATGTGAGTAATCTTTCATGGGATTCATTCCAATTCAGTATTCTTAAGTGGCTTTTGGAAAGTAGTCATAGCCAATACAACAAAATTCTTTACTTGCATTTTTTACATAAAAGGTACTCTACTATATGCTGGAGATACAGAGACAAAATGGAAAAGTAGCCCCTGTCCTGAGAGAGTTTACATTTTGGGAATACACCATGCATACAGAGATAAGTAAATATTAGATAACTTGGAGAAGGAGAGAGTGGTGACAGCTAGAAAAGGCCACAAGTAGAAGTTCGCCCCTCTATTCAGTCTCGAGGAACCCAAGTTGAGTAAAAAACAATGATAATAATAATGGCTAACATTTACAGAGCAATTTAAAGATTTTCAAAGAACTTTACATATATTGCATTATTGGATCCTCCCAACAACCCAGTGAGGCAGTTAGTATTATCCCCATTTTATAGATATGGAAATTGAAACTCAGAGAGGTTAACTGATTTGTCAACGGTTGAATAGCTATAGCATCTGAGGCAGGATTTGAACTTAAGTCTTCTTGACCACAAGTCTATTGTTCTCTCCACTGCCTCACCTATAAACCATCAGGAAGATCTTTCTCATCAGAAAGGTGACCTCTCCAAAAGTCCAGTAAAACTTTATTGGTAGAGATCCAACCCTTTGAAGTAACAACTTGCAAATTTCCCATGGATGGGGAAGAGGAAGTTGAGTCAACAAGTTCACTTGGATGATTTTCTCTTGATTACTATGATTAGAGTAGTACGAGAATGAGAATTTGTATGAGGTGGGGGAAGAATGGAGAGAATTTCTGGTAGGACTACATTGTACACATCTGGGTAGCATTTTGCAACGGGTAATTCTGGGAATCTGCAAAACAACAGGAACCCATGGGTATCTGAAGGCTTTGGGCAAGAGGTGAGAGAGGAGCCCAGAGCAGGAAGTGAGAGGTCACAGATTATAAACGTGGTCTAATCAACAGGTTTTTTTTTTTTGTTTTGTTTTGTTTTATTTTTAACAAATGCTTTATTAACTTCTGTTTTACATCATTCATTTCCGCCAGATTTTGAGTTACAATCATTTTCCCCCCATTATTCCCCTACCCAACCTCCCAGAATAGTAGTCCCACAAGATATCACTTCCTCCAATCTGCTCTCTCCCATACCTTCTCCCATACCCCCATCGACTTTTCCATTAGAGGAAGGTGAATCTTTGTGTCCCAATGCCTGCACATCTTATCTCCCAATTACAAGCAAAAGAGTATTAATAATAGTATTTATATATATTTGAAACATTTAATGTTAAGACCTCGAATTTCAGATCCATTTCCTTCCTCCCTTGTCACCCATTCCCTCTTGGGAGATAAGTAATTCAGTATATGTTGTACATGTCTAGCTATGCAAAACATTATCATAGTAGATATATTGTACAAGGCTGCTTATAATTCCCTCCCACTCATCCCACCCCCCACCTGGTCCATTCCCTACATGATCCTGTCCCTCTTCTTTAGTGGGTACTTCCAACCTCCCCTCACCCCAAGGATGCCCTCCCATCCATCATCCCTCCTCTCATCCCCCTTCCCCCTATCCTGCTGCAGGTTGAGATATCCCATTTAGTATGTATGTCATTTTCTCCCTGAACCAAATTCAATGTGAATGTGGTTTTGCCTTTTTAGCCTTCCTTATTCTCCCCCTCCTTTGCAACCACTTCCCCTTGCTTCTTCTACATGGGATAGTTTACCCTACCCTGTCTCTCCCCATCTCCTCTTGCCACTTTCCTCTCTCACCTCATACTTTCATCCCTTGAGTATTCTCCCTTCCCAACAAATTCAACCTATGCCCTCTATCCATTGTAACCATATACACACACATTCACATATGTATTCATATGACCACACCCCCTTTTTCCATTATTTTCATAGTGAGAAAGATATCATCAGTCACAGTTATTGCTTTTCCATATAGGAATGTAAATAGTTCAACTTTGATAAGTTCCTTTTGATTTCTTTTCCCTGATTACCTTCTCAGGCATCTCTTCCTTCTTGTGTCTGGATGTCAAATTTTCTATTCAACTCTGGTTTTTTCCTCAAGAATGCTTGAAAGTCCTCTATTCCACTCAATGACCCTATTTTCCCCTGAAACAAAATACTCAGTTTTGCTGGGTAGGTGACCTTGGGTTCATTCCCAGTTCTTTTGCCCTCTGGAATATCATATTCCATGCCCTTCGATCCCTCAGTGTAGAAGCTGCCAGGTCCTGGGCTATTCTGATTGTGTTTCCACAATATTGAAATTGTTTCTTCCTGGCTGCTTGTAGTATTTTCTCCTTGATCTGGGGATTCTGGAACCTGGCTATAATATTCCTGGGAGTTTTCTTTTTGGGATCTTTTTCAGGAGGTGATCTGTGGATTCTTTCAACCTCTATTTTGCCCTCTGGATCTAAAACATCAGGGCAATTTTCCTTGAGAATTTCTTGAAGGGTGATTTCTAGGTTCTTTCTTTGATCATGGCTTTCAGGTAGTCCAATAATTTTTAAATTGTCTCTCCTGGATCTATTTTCCAGGTCAGTGGTTTTTCCCATGAGATATTTCACATTGCCTTCTAATCTTTCGTTTGTTTGGATCTGCTTAACAGCATCTTGATTTCTCATAAAGTCATTAGCTTCCATTTGCTCCAGTCTAACTCTGAAGGAATGAATCTCCTCAGTGAACTTTTGAGATTCTTTTTCCATCTGGCAAATTCGACTTTTTAAGGCATTCTTCTCCTCATTGCCCTTTTGGGCCTCCTTTGCCATTTGAGTTAGTCTATTTTTTAAGGTGTTGTTTTCCTCAGTCAGGCTGTTGACCCTCATTTCATACTTTTCCTGCATCCTTCTCATTTCTCTTTCTAATTTTTCCTCCACTTCTCTTAATTGATTTTTAAAGTCCTTCTTAAGGTCCTCTATGGCCTGCAACCTGCTCATGTTTTCCCCTGGGGCTTTTGGAGCAGGACTTCTGACCTCACAGTCCTTTTCCCGCTCTATGCCCCCAAAATAGGAGTCTAGGGTTGCATTTTTCTGTTTCCTTTGCCTTGGCATGTTGCCACTTAATTGCTTGACTTTTGGGCTTGTTGCCACACTATGGCTTTAAGGCCAGCTAGAGGAATTTTCGTCCCGAACGTGTGGGGGGCAACTTCCGTTTCTGGCAAGCTGTAAACCCACCCACAACTTCCACCCTAGATCACAATCCAGATCCAGGGAGGTTAAAGCAAGAGCGATTACCCCCCAAGACTGATCGCTGGATCTCCCCACGATTTGTAGGCTGGGAGCCGGAAATGCCTCTGAAAACTACAAAGTGGCGTGTCTCCTCAGCAGCTTCTAGCCCCCAGGGGAGGGAGCTGACGCATTCCCCAAATACAGGTCCCAAAGTCCATAGGACACTAACCTCTTACTTTGTCCTAGGCATGTCTATGTTGATAATTCTGGAGTCGCCACAGTTCCTGGTGTTCTGGGGTTCCTCCAGCCGGCTGCTGGCCCTGCCGCCCTGGGGCTAAAACCTCGGCTAACGGGGGCCTGGGCTCGGCTGGGCTCCTTGGCTTCGGCTCTGCGCTCTGGCTCTCTGGGCTGCGGCTCCCAGACCACTGCGCTGGTCCTTCCTGCAGGGCTGCTGGGCTGTCCTCAGCGGGAGGTTAGCTTCTCTGTGTTGTTCTGTGGGTGCTGGGGCTCCAGAAGTTGTTCACAGTCCTTTTTTACATAGTTTGTGGGGAATCTGGGGGCAGAGAGGCTTGGAAGAGCTGTTTCTACTCTGCCATCTTGGCTCCGCCCCCTAATCAACAGTTTTGCCAGGTCCAGACCTGGGTATAAAATGTTATGCTTCTAATGTCTAGGCAAAATAAAAATGTTGAGAGGTAAGATGCATTAAGTTTTATATAAATTGTTTGGTGGTGACTTTGGCAATCCAACATTTTCCTTCTTGGAATTTTGCTATGTTTAAATCGACATTTATGACTAACAGGGGCCAAAGTAGACCAAGTATCTGATTATTCCATATCTCTTTAGCTATGTATTTCTATCCTTAACCAGAAGAGGCATTGAATGAACAATGAAAAAAACAGACAAACCTCACCCTGAATTCTGGTATAGCATGATTCCTGATAACTTGTACCATATTCATTGGCATATATGAATTCTCTCTTTGCCTCCTTCCCTCCAGAAGGGACAGGGCAGCAAGCGACATTTCTTCCCTCTCAAGGGCTTTCAGTGTTTATGTCATTCCAGCTGAGAGCTAAGCATGACTGGAGGTGGAAACGTGTATTTACTTGCTGTACTGCATGAGACCTCTCATTGAGGAGATAACTGAACCATCAATGAGAAATGAAAAGAGATATGATTTAAACAGGCACAGCAAGTTTAGAGTGTTGAGAATATGTGATTCACTTAATATGCAGCTGAAGTCACAATCTAGGAAAACACTGAACTTGGCATCAGGAATGTTCAAATCTCTCCTCTGGCACTTACTAGCTGTGTGACCCTGGGAAAGTCACTTAAAATCTATTTTCCTCAGTTTCTTCACTTGTAAAATGGGGATGATAATAGCACCTACCTCACAGGTTTATTGTCAGGATCAAATGAAATAATATTTGTAAAAGCACAGTGTCTGCAATAGAGTAGGAACTTGCTTTTGAATCAATCATTTTCAGTCATGACCAACTCTTCATGACCCCATTTGGGGTTTTGTTGGCAAAGATAGTAGAGTGGTTTGGCATTTCCTTTTCCAACTCATTTTTACAGATGAGGAAACTGAGACAAAGTTAAGTGACTTGTCTAGGGTCACACAGCTAGTAAGTGTCTGAGGCCAGATTTGAACTCAGAAAGATAAGTCTTCCTGATTCCAGGACTGGCAATCTATCTACTGTGCCCCCAGCTGCACATAGAAGTATTTATATAAATGCTTATTCCCTTCCCTATTCATATTGTCTCACTGGCAAAGGAGAACAGCAACACCAGTTGACTTTGAATGCTATAAACACTATAATTCATTGTCAAATATTGATGCCAAATATATTCATTCAACAAATATGTATTGAATATCTGTTAGGTGCTAAGTATTCTATGGGATGCTATTAATCAATCAAAATCCTGGAATAATGCCTCGATTTTCAGCCAGTGGAATAGTGAATTTACACATCTAAGCTTCACATTGCTGAATCCATGCTGACCCAATGAAAAGTGTTAGATTATTGGATCTGGTTAAGCTCAGCAAACCATGGTGAGAAGGGTAAAATACAATCCCCCCTCTCATAGAGATCACCATGAAGCCTGAGTGAAGCTTTGCCTTAGTTTCTATTCATACTCATCATGATTCTAAAACCAAACTCAGTGACAGCTACTTTCAAGTCAATGGTGAGGAAGGTCAAGAAAAGAAAGGAGGTTCTCTTGCAGATAAGCAGATCTTGACTTTATGTAGCCAAGAGGAAACTGGATTGGAAGCATGCCTAACATTTCCTGAGTCAGTAAAAAACAAATGGAGACTGTGGATTTGGAATCCTTCTGATTTCTAAGGATGCCCTGCCAAGTAAATATATACTCACTTAGATACCATAACGACTGGACTTGTTCTTTCATTGGTATGGGGAACTCTTGAAGGAGAAAACCCCTCCCACTGGTGCAGGGCAACATCTTCTCTGCTACTCACAGTCTTGGAGAGTTGCCTAGAGCACTGACAGATTAAATCACATAGCTATTAATGTGTCAGAGACAGGACCTGAACCCAAGTCTTCCTAGGTCTAAGGTCAGCTCTGTCTCCTGTGATTTGTAAAAAGTTTGAGAGATATATTTTCTGGGTGATTAATCATTTTATTAATGATGCTAGTATTTTAATAAAAGAGGTCAATGACCTTCTCTAATGCCAAGGACTCCCATGGAGGTGGGCTCACAGTTTATATGCCCTTTGAAAAGTGGGTGCTCTAGAGGGTGACTATTAGCTCTGATTGGTTAACAAGTAATGAAATAGAATGAATATTACAATGAGGGGCTGGACCTATTCTAATGAACTTTGATTATGTCATTTACTTCTAAATTACCCTCTGCCTTAGGCAATCTATTCAAAGAATTTATCCCTATCCAAACCTATGTGGAGCACAGTGGGCTTCTCCACCTTAGATTAAATTCCTTGTAAGGCTGGGTGGAGTTTGAGTTAATTCAATCTTATTATCAATAAGGTCATTTCAAGAGACTGAATTTTGAAATGAGGATTACAGAAAAAGGGGAAACTCTGGATCTTCCCAAATCATTGGTTATTAATAATCATTTTTCTTATTTCACTTTACCCAACTGCCTCACTCACTTAGATGGGGCATTATTTTACATATTCTCCTTCCTTATAAATCTATAAAGGAGTGTTCAAAAAGAGACCAGAAGCAAAAACCAATTATTATATGAGATGAATTTTCATGACAAGAGCCATCCATACATGTCACTGGGCTGTTTTCTTTATTTCTTTTTTAAGGACAGTCAGCCCTTCTCCAGCCATCAATGACTCTCTGCCCCTTTGATAATGAATCCCTAGCATCCTAACAGATGCAATGAACATTTTCAACTCAGAGGTATAACAGTAACAAAGCTCCCCATTAAAAAAGGGTAAGAAGGAAAGTTACCCAGAATAAAGGAAACTTGGCACCTATATGCCCAAGGGTTAGAAGAATGATGGGGGTTGACATAATTGTCAAAAGGGAAGATGGAGAAGGGTGTCTTCTTGAATGTGAGCTCTACAGCTAAGAAACTGCCTGGGCAGTTACTGTACAACAAGGCACGAGGAATGAAAAAACTTATGAAGGACATTAATCAAGGGAAAAGTGAGAAGAAAATGAGAGGCTTCAGGACACAGTCTGCGGGAAGCAATAAAGAATGATGGAAACCATAAAGAGAGAAGTAAAACTCAGACCACAAGAGCAGATGCGCACACAACAACTCAAATAACCTCCTGTGACAGCAGAGCCTTTGCTGCCGACATCAATAAGGAGAAAGCTAGTGAAGCGCGGGACAGAAGATGGGATTATTAATGAGCAAACAGGCCACCTGGAAGTCTCTCATCTCTGAATGGAACGCATCATGATAAATTAATACCGGAGATGGCTAGGAGCAAGGGCTTTTTGTAATAGTTACCCAGCGAGAGAGGGAAGGAATAAACATTTATACAGTGCCTACTATGTGCTAGGTGCAGTGCTAAGCACTTTGCAAATATTTTCTCATTTGATCCTCACAACAGCCCTGTGAGGTGGATGCTGTTATTATCCATACTTTATGGTCAAGGAAACTGAGGCAAACAGAGGTGAAGTGATTTTTCCAGGGTCGTACTGGAGCTAGTGAGACCACATTTGGACTCAAGTCTTCCTGACTCTAGGACTGACAGTCTATCCATTGTGCCAGCTAGTTGCCCCTAAAGAAATGATCAGGTAGCATCTCTTATTTTTGAAACAGAAATGGATGCAATATTACTAGTCCTAACCTTTTTTTTAAAATAAACTATGTAAATTATCATTAGGATATATTTTCTGAAGGTAAATTCAGTCCGACAAACATTTATTAAGCACCTACTATGTGCCAGGCACTGTGCCAAATGCTTTGGATACAAAGAAAGGCAAAAAGTAACTAGTCCCTGCTCTCAAGAAGCTTATACTCTAATTAGGGAGACAACAGGCAAACAACTATGTACATATGAGATATGTTCAGGACAAATGGGAGATAATTAACAAAGGAAAGGCACTAGAATTAAAGAGAATCTGGAGAGACTTCATGTATAAGTTAAGATTTTGTCTGGGACTTGAAGGAAGCCAGGAAAGGGGGGGGTGGAGTTAAGGAGGGAGAGAATTCTCCTGGCTTATCTGGTCATAGTCCAGTTATCATGATTCACTCCCCCCCTCCCACTCCTCAAGGAGGCTCATCATAATGGTGCCAGACTTAATGTGGACACCAGATTGGCTTAGCCCACTGCAGCTAGCTGCCTTGCTTACAGCCCTTTTTGCTACTGGTATAGTTTTGCTTATCTGTACAAGACCTCTCCTTTTTCCCAACCTTCTCCCCCCTCCTTCCCTCGTCCCCCTCTTTTACTCCCTCCCACTCCCACCCCAGGTTGACATCCCTAGGTCATGGAATCAATCAGTCATGCTTATAACAGCTTCTGGTGTGTTGCCTCTGCTTGGTTTGGATCTCCTGATTTTGACCTGGTCCTGGTTAGCTGGACTTCCCAGCTTACCCTTTTCCTATTGTTACAGAATACTTGGCCTTCCAATGTGAACTTTCCTGCAGCACTGGAGGCATTCAAACACCATTCCCATTGTTTACTAACCTTGTGGCCTTGAGCTTGGGCCTGCCAGGCATCTGCTATCTGCCAGGCTCACTTAATTAGCTAGGTTGTAGGTCATGGCCACTTCTGATTTGCCCTGTGTGGAGCAGCCTGCTTTGACTAGCTTCTGATAGGAAGCCTTGAGCTGCTTGGAGGTTCCCCTCTTTTAAAGAATGGACCTACAATATAGGCATTCTAAATTACTGCTGAGCTATTTCCTGACTCTATTCTGCTGAAGCTAAACCACCCTGCACTAATGCCTTAACACTCAAAAGGTCAGTGGAGCACTTGCTTGATGGTATGCTGGGAGCTTCGGATTGAATTCTGTCTTCACAACTCCTAAATTGGCTCTCCACCCTTTAGAACTTTGTGGGCTCTGCTCTAAGGTTGCCAGGGCCACTGAAAATTCCATCTTATGCAGTACTTGAGCCAGTGATGACAATCTAGTTCATTTCCATATTACTTGTCAAAACAAAAGACAGCATGAGCCCTGGCAAGAATCATTGGGGGGAAGAAACAAGCTGCTTTTTAGATACCTATCTATTATGGTTAAATACCAGGAAATCTCAGGTGAATTTAGACTGGGATGAAATCAACAGTTTATAGAGTCAAAGCATGTTTTCCAACCTGGCTCATTGGCCAATAGTAATCTAAAAGGCTGAACTACTAATTGGTTTTGAAAAGTATTTTGATCCTTAAGGGGAAGGGGTAAAGTGAGGGTATGTGGGAGAAAAATGAATCTGATATTGGAACTGGAAAGAAAACAGGTCCAGAAATGATCATTTCTGAACATTTCATATCTTATCATTGGCCTGCTTTCAATTATTAACACATTGAATCATAGTAAAGAATTCCAGAATTCTTCAGATTTACTGTATTTAAACCCCACCAAATTGCTGCCATGGATATTTCTGACAGGACCTTACCAAAATGTCCCTCAGTCTGATAATGTTTTTTTATAGGACTTGCAGATATAAAGAGAGTCTGCTTTTCTTTCTCAGCACCTTTTACCAAATTATACAAAGCATTTACTAATACAATTATGGCTTATAAACAGATATAAGAATGGCTGTCTTAATCAACATAATTTAAGAAAGAGGGACAGAGACAAAGAGGGACACAGAGAGGGAAAGGGAACAGAGGCTGTTATCTAGTATGCTTGGCTCCCTGTCATCCAGAAGGCTGACTTTCCGGCAGGGGGAAGGAGGATGGGTCAAATTATGGTAATTAGGATCTTATGTAGCAGCTTATGATTTGCATTCCTTTTATTTCATTGTTTCTCCTCCTGTTTGCTGAAAGACTAAATAATACACTTCTGTGTTTGCAGTAGAAGACCGTCCTTGTGATTCAAGGGGAATGGCCATCATCAATGAGCTTGCTTGTCACAGCTTTCTGGGCCTAATTTCTTCAGGCAGCTGGAGGAGGGTGGTGGTGTCAAGTCAAACTACCTCCTCTCTAGGGCAGTTTTTAAAGATAGGGACACAAGATTTCTTTACTTTAGATCTATTACTCAGGCAATGAATATTACATATGATTCTGTTTTGACCAAAAATGTTATGTGGATGAAGCTTTTGGTTTTTTTATACCAGTCATTTCCTGACATAGCCTCTTTCCCATAAAGAGAAATAGGTAAGCCCAGCCAATAAAGCATCGGAACCTAGTAGCATATGTAATATTTCATTTCTATAGTCCTCTGCTTCTCTATGAAGAAGAAAGTAGTATCTTTTATCATCTGGGACCAAGACAGTTCATTGCAATTAGTCTGAAGTCAGTTGCCTTTCAATATAATTTTCATTTACAATATTATAGATGTGGTGTATAATGTTCTCTTGGTTCTGCTTTCTTTACTTTGCATCAGTTCACTGGATGATTCTCTAGTGAAATAGCCAAAATATTTGCTTCTTCCTACTACCTCCTGCTCCCTTTGGTCCATTTCTCTATTTTTATTTTTGTCTATTCTGTAGGCACTAGAAAATGCCTTAATAAGGGGAGGTGACTATTTAGAAGAATCATTCTGCATAGAAAAAGCACTGAATATATAGTAAGAGGGTGTGTCTCTGGGCAAGGTCTCTCTCAGCATCAATTACTTCATCCTTGAAATGAAGGGTGCTGGGCTAATAACATCATACAGAAAGAATGTGGTGGTGGAGTCAGAAGATGCAGGTTAAAATTTTGTCTTTGATATTTATTATCTGTGCAGCCTTAAGCAAATCATTTAATCTGCTTGGTCTCAGTTTCCTTATCTGAAAAAAGAAAGCCTTGGACTAGATAGCATCTGAGGTCTTTGTCCTATGAAGATCTTTATGGTCTTGTTTAGCTCCAAAGGTAGGATAAAACTAAAACATCTCTCCTCTGGATACCTGTTAGACATTCTACTAAAGGCTTGTTGGAAGGGTAAGATTAAACTAATTGGTTAAAATGAAATTGGGAGAAGAACTGTGTATTTTCAAGCACTGCTAAGTTAGCCATTTGTATGGATGTTGGAGAGTTGAGTTGTGCTTTTCCATCTACCTTGTCCCCATCCTCACTTTCCAAAGCTAACTGTAAAGGGCTTTGTAAACAAGGATAAGAGACATCAGTAATTGGAGGAAAAGCCCTGAGGGAGATATACTTCATTTTCTTGTCAAATGGAGGTGGCAAGAATTTCTCTTATCATCCCAGCAACTCCCCTATGTCCCAAGCCCCAATCCTCTTCCATCAGTTGTGATGTGATTGGCAACTGTTCTCTGAGAATAAATAGAAAAGCTGACTCTCTGTCTGTCAGTCAAGCACCTTGCCAGTCACCTTTATATCCACTCAAGATTAAAGGAAGAAGAAGAGATATTGCTACACAGGTAAAACCACAAGGCTGGGCTGAAGTTCAGGTAGCAAACTGCTATGGAAGCACACTTTTTACTAGGTATTTAAAACTGTACCATTAGAGAAATGTGTATCCTAGAATTTAATGTGATTTTAGACATCACTAGCTCTCTGAGGGGTATCTGCTGTTAAAGTTTGAGATGACAATGACTGCAGACCAGATGACTCCCTCACTGCTAGGAATGCCACCACTGTCCTTCCAACTATTTGACATTGTCCTCCATTCAGCTGATTAGCACAGCTACTAGCTCACTGTTCTTTCTGGAAGACTCACAGCAACTCTTCCTATTGTCTGATTATTTGAGTCACTATTGGCAAGAACATTGAATGGTAACCATTCATCAAACGCCAGCATTGGTAGTTAGAAGAATCATTTCTGTATCAGAGCAGGAAAGGTAATAAGAGGTCACGTAGTCCAACCCCAGAATTAAATGGATGACAAATCTGAGGTCAAGAAAAGTGAAATGGCCTGTCCAAGGTCATATAGGTAGTTCACAGTAAAGATAAGGATAGAAGCCTCATCTCATGACTACAATTCAGTATCCTTTTTCATGTGTTATTCTCTCTCTTGTTTTATCTGGAGAGGGTCCAGGGAAAGGCAAATCAAAACATAAATGTTTGCTAATAGGCAATACCCTCTTATGGCAGGCTAGGGACAGACTAGTCCACAAAATTGGTTAGAGCCAGAGCTATATTGAATCCTGAAGTCAGATGAAATCGAATCCAGTGCTGTGTGAATTTTAGTATTAGGAAATTGAATTTGGATAAGCCCAGAAAACTCAAAATGTAATCATAAGTTTTTAACAAGGTAGCTGTGTGGTCTAGTGGATAGAATGCTGGGCTTGTAGTTAGGAAGACTTAAGTTTAAATCCCGCCTCACACACTTGTTAACTATATGATCCCAAGGCCAGTCACGTAACCTCTATCTGCCTCAGTTTCCCCATCTCTAAAATAGGGATAATAATATCACCTACTGTAAAGATCAAATGAAATAACATATATAAGGCACTAAAGTGATATTGAATTAATGGTAAAGCTATATCTATACTACATTCCCTTTGTGAGGTATGAACATCTTGTTCTGGTTAAGAAAGGAATAATTTGATTGACTGAGCAAAACAACCATCCAGGTGCTGGGGGCTTTAAATAGCCAAAATCTGTGGGAATTTCAAGGGCCTTCCAAGCGTGGAGTTGCCTATAGAGGAGACCCTTACAAGGATAGATGGAGGGGGAGAGAATTTCTCTCTCCTTGGCAAGTTCCATTAGGGGAGAATACAGGCAGTGGGGAACCTGGACATACTTCAGACACACAGGAATCTGAGGGAGGAAACATCCTCAGACATGATCCCTGGCAGTGGAGAAGAGAATAGGCTATGGAGATGAACAGATGCTGGGAATCCAGCGGACCACCTGACCCTTTAGAGACACTGCACGTAAGGGAAACCACATGTGGGTTGTCTGAAGAGAGAGTTTCCAGCCCATGCAATACTAAGAACTGGTGAGTCGCCTTTGGCACATATCTTTCCTACACGTGTGCCTCACCCCCACTCTTCCCATGAATGCTATGTATAGAAAATAATTCTCAAGATTGGGGTGGAATTTAGGTGGGACCACAGACTCCTCTGGCTTTTTGGTAACTGCTTTTCTTTCAGGCCTTCCATTTGCAAAATACTTTGGTTACAGTTACTTACTTCTCCCTCTTTGAGCTATGTAAGGAGAAATTACATGTTTGTGAAAATATTCAAGTTCTTTATGGGAAAAGGGCCATAAAAATCCAATGATATTATTACAACAACATTGTAGGCAGTGATAAGGTACTAAAAACCGCAGTGTTTCTTATGCTGATAGTGATGAGTTTCTGCCTGACCTGGAATATGTTAGGTATCATGGCAATTAGAAGAATAGGAAATAAGTTTCACCCTGCCCCAGGGAGAGTCTAATTCCATCAAAAGAGGTTCTCCTCTGAGGAATCCTGTTTTGTTTGGAAAGATAAGAAAATACAAGTAAACTTCTCACAAAGGAGACCTCACTTGGAACCTTCCACCAAAATGTGTTCCCCGTGCTGAGATTTTCTTTGCTCTGCTTGGATAGGTTGTAACATTCTCATGGAGGAAGATGACCTGTTAGACATACTGGGGAGTTCAAATACCTCTAACTTCAAAAATCAGAGTAGAGGGAGGAAAGAAATAACAGGAAATTTCAAATTCTGGTTCAAAGTTAGATTTACAAAGGGTTCTAGCTGGTAACTCTCTGATTTGTCTTCTAAAATGGGGATCATAGCTGCTTAAAGATACCCAAGGGGAAGCCAAGCACAGGAAACCATCTTTGGCAAGAGGAAAGATTGGAATGTTTCCCTGCCCCATGGTGTAGGGGAAGGTTGTTTGCCAGTGGTGGTGGTGAGTGAGGGGCTGTGGTTCTGTCCTAGCTAGCTTCTGGACTGGGGGCCACATCAAATATTTCTCCCCTGTAATTCTAATGATAGCTATGATTCTCTAAATGTGAGTTCAATACTGTCACCAGGCAAATTTGTCACCATTTCAGCCACTTCTCATTTCTAGCCACAGTGACATAGATGGTGCTTATTCATTGCTGATATTACTTTTGTGCCACTGTCTCTTACTACTTCAGGTACAAAATTATAAATGCAGTTATGTCTAGCTTTACTCATGATGAATAACCAATGGACCATATATCTCATTCTCCATTACACGGGGTCTAGGTTTCCTCATTTTTTGTTTTTTTTTAAACTAAAATTTTATTTAAAATTTGTTCCTCCTTTCCTTTAATGAAGTTTCCCTTTCAATAGGAGACCTAATCAGGCTACCTGTCTTGCTTAAAGCCTGGTTATGCAATGCTTCTGCTGAGTGGATTTTTAAATGTAGAGAACAGCATCAAATGGAAAATAATGGCCATCATGGTATCTGAGTGTCAAGGTTTATTCCAGTAGCCACATATCCTGCTTTGCTCAGCTAAGTCCTTCAGGAAGCATGTAAGTGTTAATCTGTATGGATGAGAAGGAACTTCATGTCACAGAAACATCACTAGACCTAGAAGGAGAATAGTTGAGATTTACATGGTGCTTTAAGGTTAGGTAGAAGGCATCATTAGGGATTGCTTGTGGATTTCCTTAGTATATGCAACTCCCTGGTGAAGAAGGTCCCTCCTTCAATGCAGGGCAGTGCCTTCACTGCAACTCCTGGTCTTAGAGATTTGTTAAGTGACTTGTCTCAGGTCTCAGAGCCAGCTGGTGTCTGAGGCAGGACTTTAAATCTAGAAGATGTGAATTTTGTTGCTCTGAGACCTGAGATTCCTGTACTCCCCCCACTAAACGTCTCCAAACCTTCTTGAAGCTAAGACTGAAGAAATTTTTTTTGTCATCTTTAAAAGTCACCAGTGTTTCCCTAGTTGAAGCCAAGTCAGGGCCATCTTGCTCAGTAGTGAGGGGCTGGTAGGAGGCCCAGATATCATCAGGCATCACTATTCTTCCTTTTAGAAAGGGGGAAACTGAGGCTCAAGGAGGTTGTCACTTGCCCGTGGTCACACAGCTAGTAAAGTGTCAGAGGTAGCATCCCAATCCAGCTCTTTGTGGCTCTAAGTGCAGTACTACATATGCATTCTATCTCAGCTTCAAGCAAAAGGTCAGAGTGGGAACAACATCTGTATCTTTTAGAGCCTTATGACTCCATTGGGCTTCACCTCTGTAACATTGTCATAATAGTACCTGTACTGCCAGCCTAGCAGAATTATTATGAGTGAAGTACACTGTTCCTGAATGTGCTGTAAAAATGCAAGGGGTTATTATTTATTTAAGGGCACTAGGTGGTGCAGTGGATAGAGTACTAGAGCTGGAGTCCGAAAGACTCATCTTCCTGAGTTCAAATCTGACCTCAGACACTTGCTAGCTGTGTGACCCTGGGAAAGTCATTTAACCGTTTGCCTCAATTTCATTATCTGGAAAATGAACTGGAGAAAGAAATGGCAAATCACTCCAGTGTCTTTACCAAGAAAACCCCAAATGGGGTCACAAAGAATTGGACATGACCAAAATGACTGAACTACAACAGCAACAACAACATGTTATTGGACCAGTCATGTGATTTATTTAGTGCAGGGAACCCCAGATGAGAACATTCCATTTACTTGGGAACACTGGAACCTGCTCTGCAATTTGCAACCTTAAAGAGTAGTCTGGGAACACTGCGAGGTTAAGTGACTTGCCCAGAGTCATAGAGCTAATATAAACAGAATTTGAACTCCTGACTACAGTTTGGTATCCAATCTCCCAGGCTGCCTTTCAAGTTATTACTTATATTAGCAGGTAGCAGAGTTTGGTTGTGCTGTCATCTGGCTTGGGCTGTTCTGGTCCAAGTATCTGTCTAGTTTTCCTGTACAATAATGAATACCAGTAAGAGAGACAAACAAACAAAAGTCTTCTATGTGACTGAGGGAAAAGGATTGTATAATATCACAGAACTTGAAGTGTTCTCTGGAGAATATCTGGTCCAAGTCTATGCCTTTTTGCCTGAAGGCAGTACTTGAAGGCTGTTTCTGTTTCTCAGACTGTGAGAACCAATAGTGCAAAAGCAATTTAGTGATGGAGAGCACCGTGTCAAGTTGGATTGGAATGGGTAGCAGATGAAAAGGGGATTAACTTGCCTTCACTATGCTTTGTAATAGTTATCAGAACTACAGGGCAGAAAGATTTGCTGTCCAGCAGGCATTGAGGCCTGGGTCTTCCATGCCACTGACTCAGTAACGAGGAGACAGAGCAAAACCTTCCAGTTCATTCTGCTTGTTCCTCTGCCAAGAGCTTCCCTGTGCCTCCCTGTAGCTTCTGTGTGACTCTAGGCAGCTTGTGTTTCTGACTCAGGTGGATGGTGGAGTTTCTAGTCAACTAGATTCTTTTGCCACTCTGACTTTGAACAAGAATTTGAAGTGTCAGGGGTGGCTGGGTGGTATAATGAACAGAGCACTGGCACTGGAGTCAGGAGGACCTAAGTTCAAATCTGGCCTCATACACTTAACACTTACTAGCCGTGTGACCTTGGGCAAGTCACTTAACCCTAATTGCCCTCCAAAAAGCAAAAAAAAAATATTTTTTGAAGTTTTCCTTGTGTCATTCATTTTCTCAAACTGTAGTTATTTTAAATTATACTTCTACTGCTCTCTCAATAGTCATGCTCTAGGCAGCCCTGTCCTTGAAGACAGAAGGACTGGGTTAAATAATCTCTCAAAGAAGGGACAGGGCCAAAGAGATCATGTACTCCCCCCACTAAAAGTCTCCAAACCATCTTGGAGCTAAGACTGAAGAACTTTTTTTTTTATCACCTTTAAAAGTCACCAGTGTTTCCCTAGTTGAAGCCAAGTCAGGGCCATCTTGCTCAGTAGTGAGGGGCTGGTAGGAGGCCCAGATATCATACTGTGCTAGCAGAGGACAAAATGCTAAGCTCCAATGGAAATGTGAATTACAAGTGGGCAAGGAATATATTGTCTTAAGGTCACTGAGCAAACAGAAGCTATATTGTGATAAATCACTGGTAACACCTTAGTGAATTCAGATGAAGTGGTTTGCAAAGGAGTGACCATAAAACACAATTCTGCTGTGATCCATGGAGCTCACAGGAGTTTCAGTGGGCTATAAGCTAAAGAAGAGTCCACAATGTGATGTGACAGGGCCCCAAAGTCAACTTTAATAAAAGAACACGGAGGGCCATAATTGTCCCTCTTATATTCTGTCTTGGGTAAATCAGACCACATCACATTTTGAGGAAGATCTTGATGAGCTAAAGGAGTGTGATCAGGACAGTGAAGAGAAGGCCATTCAAGGATGCCTATGCTGGAAAAGACATAGTAAGGACATAATTGCTTTCAATATTTCAAAGTACAGAAGGTAAACTTGAGCTATTTTGCTGATCTCCAGAGGGCAGAATTATGGTGGAAGTGCCAGAAAACTACATATTAGTTCATTGCTCTTTCTTAGTTTTGTGCCCATTTATCTGTGCTTTCATTGCCTTTGCTGGTTCATCATCCATATCATGCCCCCTCACTTGGGAGTACCCTAACACCCTCTCCTGGGTATTTTTTCTTTCTTTCACTTGGTGATCTCATCAACTTTCATGTGTTTAATTATCATCTCTATGTATATAACTACCAGATCTACTTCTAGCTCTACTCTCTTTCCTGACCCATGGATTCTTGGACATTTCAACCTGGATGTCCATAGATATTGTATCTCAAACTCAAAATAACTGAAACAGAATGTGTTTCTCTATAGACCCATCCTTCTTCCTGACTTCCCTAGTTCTTCTTGAGTATACCAACTATTCTTCAGATGCTCAGGTTCACAACTTCAGTACTATCCTTTATTCCAAACTCTCCCACACTCTACCTGTCTAATCAGCTGCCAGATCTTGTTGTTTCTACCTCCACAATGTCTCCAGCATCCAGCGCTTTCCTTTTACCCACACAACCACCAACCTAGTTCATACCTTCTTGATCTCTTATCTCAAACATGCCAGAGATCTCCTAAATGGTCTTCCTTCCTTAAAAGTTCCTCTCCAATTCATTCTATCCTCCACTTATGCTCATTGACTGATTGAAAATAAGGAAGTATTTCTTAAAAAGTAAAGCTGTCTGAAGTGAAATGGGCTGCTCTGAGAGAGTGTTCCCCATTAATGGTATTCTTCAAGTGGAGTACAAATGACCATTTGTTGGGGAAATTATAGAAGGAATTCCTACTTAGGTACAGGTTGAAGCAGATGATCTCCAAGGTCCTATAAAATATATTAAAATTTCAGAGATAGGAAGTGAAAGGCAATGGGCAACCTGTTTTATTAAAATAATTTTGAAAACTTCTATTCAATACAAAAATAAAAAAGACCTAGTACTAAGTTTTCTGTTTTCCTGAGCCAAGACCAAAGCTCATACATAAGAACAAGAGTCCAAGAGTTGATTAGGAAATATCAGATACATATAGGTCTTGAAAAGTCTACAAAAGAAATAGGCAATGGAGGGAGTGAGGGGGGGCATGGTTTTGATGGCAGACCTTGTGATTTTTCCAGAAGTGACTTATGAATATCAATAGTTATTGTCTACTTATTTTCATGAACAGCAAAATGACCTGAAGTTGGATACTTATCAACTTTCCACACACATGGGTTTGACATGAATCACTTGCACAATGACAATATCCCCAGATTTCAGGGCTTTGGAATTGTCCTCCAACTTTTTGCTAGAACTCTTAACTCAGCAAACTTGTACTAGGTGTGTGTTTGTAGCAGTATAGCATGGGAGTAGAGCCAGCCTAGACCTGGCTTGGATGATTTAGGACAATCCTAGGGTGCCAGAAAGCTGCCAGTCTCCATAGCAGAATCATTTTTGTTGTCTCCAGTCACATTGCCCTGATGAATATCATCCATAGACATATTTTTCACGTTGAAGCCCACAGGTTCCTCAGGCAGGACCTTGGCCAGCACCTTGTGATGAATCTTCCCAGATTTGACCTCTATAATGACATTTCTAGGGGCAAAAGTTACCAACCTATACTCCTTCAAGGAGATAGTTCCCATCTGGCTCCAGAAATGTATTTTTATTACCTCCAGGCTGAGATACCATGAAGCAGTAACTCAAGAGACTTATTGACAGAGCAGGATAGGGGTAGGGGTGGAGATGATGGAGTTCAGGGCTTTAAGCAGAGTGACCCCACTGGTATCAACACTCTCTTCCTTTCAATCTTCCAGTACTTGGATCATAATATATTGCTGTGGGCCTCTCAGCATCCTGTCACCATGCCCATTCACAATAAACACAACTGCCACCATGCTGTGTTGCAGCTAATGTTCTTGGTGTAGGTGGTTACTTCCTTTGTGATTTCCTGGAAGCATTTGTTCTTGTATGAAGGTTTAGGGTTATCTATCTTACTGATAGCTCCAAAAAAGCTGCTTCACATCCAAGGCATAGACTAGTAGGGCATGCTTGGAGGTATGCCTAGTCTTGAAGATGCCTACTTCAAAGTTACTCACCCCACCCTACCCCCACCATGATTAGTACTGCATAGTTCATCTGGGAGATGCTGGTGAGCACATTCTTTTTTTTTTTTTTAAAGCAATTGGGGTTAAGTAACTTGCTCAAGGTTACACGGCTAGTCATTATTTATGCATGGGTGCTCATTTTCTGAGGCCGGATCTGATCTCGGGTCATACAAACTCCGAGGCCGGCGCTCTTACTCACTGCACCACCTAGCTGCCCCTTTAGGGCAATTGGGGTTAAGTAACTTGCCCAAGGTTACATGGCTAGGTTTTTGTTTGTGTGGATTAAGTGTCAGAGGCCGGCTCTGAACTCAGGTCCTTCTGACTCCAGGGCCGGCGCTCTATTCACTGCACCACCTAGTCGCCCCTGGTGAGCACATTCTTGATGAAATCCTGGTGGCTGGGGGTTACTGATGATAGTTACATAGCACTTTCAGGATAGTCAGGTTCCCCAAATATAAAGGTCATGTGGTTTTTCAGTGGAGAACTAAAAAACTTGTTTTGCTGAAGGAGAATTAGGCCTGGCAGGAGACTGATAATCTTCACCCAGGAGCATAAGGCTGCCAAGATCCCTTTCTCTACACTTATCTCCATGATTAATTAAACTCTCTTTAATTATTCCAGAATTAGCCATGTCAATAGAAATGTTGCCTACAGGTTTGATTCCCAGACACTTAAATTTTCTTCTGTGCCTTTTTTTGGGGGTTTGTTTTGTGAACAATCTGAAAGTTTCCCCTGAAGTTGAGAAAAATCTGAGCCAACTGCACCTCTACCTTGGCCTCTAGCATACGTGGCAATGGCCCAGTTATAGAGGGAAATATACACAGAAGGATTGTTGTAATTACACTAGCAAAAAGCATGGAAGAAAAGGGAAGGCTATTTCAATTGATACAAACTACTAATCATAACAATACAATAAAAGACACTTTTAAAGAATACTTTTCTATAGGTGAATTCAAAGCATGGTATATAGTCATTTTTTTTAAGCAATTGGGATTAAGTAACTTGCTCAAGGTTACAAGGCCAGTCATTATTTACATGTGGGTGCTCATTTTCTGAGGCCAGAACTCATCCCGGGTCCTCCTGACTCTGGGGCTGGTGCTCTTACTCACTGTGCCACCTAGCCGCCCCTATGTAGTCATTTCTGAATAAAAATATATCAAGTGCCTATTTTCCCCCCAGGCACTATGCTAGGCACTGATACAAATATTAAAGTAAAATAGTCCCTGGCATCAAGGAGTTTAAATTCTATTTATTTATTGAATATATTGTATTGATTCTATTGACATATATAGATGATATATATTAATATATTCAATCTTATTTATCTTGATTATTCTCATTGTACACAAAAGAAAACTGATGCAAAGAAAACCTAAATTAAGAGAAAGTTTTCTTTTTAGCACCATTCATGACCACATGCTCACTCAACAGTGTGGAAGCAAAAGGAATAGGAATAGATTTTTATTGTCTTCTGAAAGGTCCCCCCTCCAAAAAACCAAACAACCCTACCCCTGACCCCACCCTCACACAACACAGAATGGTGAAAGAATGAATTGGAAAGAAAGAAAGATGTTAACTGAAGAGTCAATCTAGAGACACTAGAATTGGCAATATTTAAGATGGAACATCAATTATTCTGATGATACCTTCCAGAGAAAAACTTCTGCTAAGGGTTTGTATGTGTCACCTGATAAATGTGTGTCAAATGCTTACTAATAATGCTGCAGGAGATTTTGTGGGTATCATTTTATAACTTAATGGAACTATATCATATATGAGAGATCAAAGGAACAGAAACAGTAATCTACAGAGAACACTGACATAAATAAATTATTTCATCCCCTCCCCCTTCAAGATTTGGCAGAAAGAAATGGTTTCTGCTTTTCTCTTGCCATGGTATCACAAACAATTCATAGTGACCCACCAGGGATAGGTTACATTGCCCAGTATTTAAAAATGGAGTGAGAAAGAATGCAAGAAGCAGAATGGTTCCAAAGCCATTGTTTCCATGCTTTCTATTGTGTTAGGGACCTCTATTTGTTCCATCAGCAAGGAGACGTGACTGTACTTGAGATGGGTTGAACATTAATATGCAGTCACAACAGCCACATTTCAACAAGTCACCAAGATGATAATGAAAATAATTGCAAAACTCTCCCACATGTGAAGTGCAGAAAGCACTCAAATGAATCTGTGACCTCCTCCATATGTACACTCCGTCTAATGCTGAAGATGGCACCCTCTTCATGGATGTTTGCCCAGCCAGCATGATTCTGGACTCTTTCTTCCCACCAAGCCACCATTCTACTCAGTGTTCTTGAAGCATTAGTAGAGTGCTTTTCAACCTATGCATATGTATATATTTAAATATGCATATATTTACATATGCAAATCTTAAAGTGTTATATAAATGCTAGTTATTATTATTACAGTTGCTCGTATCTTATATTACTTTGTAACTTACCAAGGACTTTCCTCTTATCTTCCTTGTGAGGCAATCAGAATAAATATTATTTGACTTCTCAGATAAGGAAAGAGAGAGGTTAAGAGATTCAGCAATGGCCATACAGTTGGTAAGAGCAGGACTTAAAACCAAGAACTCTGACTACAACTCTAGTGTTCTTTCCGTTAAGCCAAAGTGAGTACATTGCTTGCTACATTTATCCATCCATATAATAGAGAATAGATGCATTTTTTTGGAAATGTCAAATTACATGCTAGGAGGTTCAAATAATAAAAAAAAGACCAAAAAGGATTCCAACATTCAACAGTAGGAATAGATGTGTCATGGTTAAGGAAAGGAATAGTGACTAATTGGATAGTAATTGAAGTTCATACAGAGAAAAGTGAGCAAATCATACAAGATAATTTGAAGAAAATATTGATTAACTTACCAACTTTATTATATTTATTAATTTTAACAAAAAAACCCCCTTGGTAATGGGGATAAGGAAATCACAGAATCTGAGGGACTTCAGAGGTCATAGAGTCTTTCCCACTCCCTCTTAATTCTAGTGCCTTCCCTCTGTTGCTTACTTCCTATTTATTTACACTGAATACACTTTATTTGTACATGGTAATTTACATGTTTTCTTTCTCATTAGATTGTAAGTGCCTGGTAGGCAGAAACTGTTTTTAGCCTTTCTTTATATTCTTAGTGCTTAGCACAGTACTTGCTCCATAGTAGGCACTTAATGAATGTGTATTGACTGACAGACTAACCTGTACTTGATTGAGATTTATTGTAATGGTACCGTTAAATTATAATCATTCAGACTTTGCTTTAAGTGCTCCAGTAAGGAGGAACCAATTATATTCCAATTATTATTTTATTCTTTTTCTACTTCTGTATAGTTCTAATTGTTAAGAAGTTTAATTTTTATCAAGTCTAGATCTGCCTCTAAAACTTCCACTCACTGCTTCTAGTTCTACCCTTTGGGACTAAGGAGAACAAGTTGAATCTTTTTTTTTTTTTGTATATGATAATCCTTCAGATACTTGAAGATATTTGTCATTCATGTCCCCCTCTTAGACCTCCCTCTCAAGTTTCCCTTTTTTTCCAAACTAGACATCCCCAGATCCCTAAACTGATCCTTATATCCTTGGATGGTGTGATCTCAAGACCCACCAACCTGTTCCCCCTTCTCTAGACACTCTCCAGTGCATTAGTGTCCTTTTAAAAAAATAGTGACCAAAAGTCATAATACTTCAGATGTGATTTTATCGGTATGGAGTACAGTTGAATAATTGAAGGATTATTGTCAGGGACAATGGGTAGTGATTAATATAGAAACAAATTTCATCTTAATATAAGAGAAACTTCCTAACAATTAGAGTTATCTAAAAAAATGAAATAGTGGTGAGTTTCACATCACTGGAATCATTCAAGTGGAAACTGGATGATCTGTAGGTATTGGACAAAATAACTTTCCAACTATCAGGAATTATGAGCATTTTACATGCCTGGATGCATTTTATCTCTGCATTTATATAGCACTTTGAGGTTTGCAGCACTCTTTTAAATATATGTGTGTGTATGAAAAATTTTATTTTTCCCCAATTACATGTTAAAACAATTTTGTAACATTTTTTTTTAGATTCTGAGTTCCAAATTCTATCTTTCCCTCCCACCTCTCCACCTCCCTGAGGCAGTAAACACTCAGGTATAGGTTATATATGTGCAATCATGTAGAACACTCCTTAAAAGTTATCTCATTTGAGCCTCACAGCAGCCCTGTGAAATTAGGGAATAATATTCCCCCTATTTTATAACAGAAGATTTTCAGGCTATGAGATATTAAGTGACTTGCCCAGCATCACACAACTTACCAATGTATGAGGCAGGATTTGAATTTATATCTTCTTGACTCAGGTTCTCAAGTGACTCATGAAACATTCTTCATACTTTACAAAGTGTTTTTGTGAGTCACAAGATTACATTAAAAAACTCTGAGAGTCAATAATTACCTTAATTCACTTTGGTAAGTGTGGTCCCCAATTTCTTTTCTTTCTTTTCTTTTTTTTTCTCTTTTGGAGGGCAATTGGGGTTAAGCAACTTGCCCAAGGTCACACGGCTAGGTTTTTTTGTTTGTGTGTGCATTAAGTGTCTGAGGCTGGATCCAAACTCAGGTCCGTCTGACTCCAGGCCCAACGCTCTGCTCACTGCGCCACCTAGCTGCCCCCTCTTTTTTTTTTTTTTAAAGCAATTAGGGTTAAGTAACTTGCTCAAGGTTACAGGGCCAGTCATTATTTATGTGTGGGTGCTCATTTTCTGAGGCCAGATCCGATCCCGGGTCGTCCCAACTGCGGGGCCGGCACTCTTACTGTGCCACCTAGCCGCCCCTGTCTCCCAATTTCTTAAACAGTCACATCTCTCTATGTAGACAACAGAAAAAAGTTCACTAATAAGACTTGGAATTGGCACTGTTAAAAATTCCTTGTTTTAAACTGTAGCTTTTGCATTAATAATCACTCATGTTTATATAGCGCTTTAATCTTCATGAAATATGTTCCTTACAATAACCCTGTGATGTAGGTATTGAAAATATGGGGAAAATATCCCCATCATACAGGTAAGAAAACTGAGATTCTGAAAAGTTAAAAAGTTCACCTATGATTACAGAGCTAGTAGGAGTCTCAGGCAGGAAAATGGCAAACATAAGAAAAGATGGGAATAGTTAATGTTAGAAGGACTATGGAAAGATAGGTACTTTGATATGTTGTTGATAGAGGCATGAATTGGTCTGTAAAACAATTTGGAATCATGCTAAGAAAGTGACTCAAATGTCCATACTTTTGACCTGGAGATCCCATTACTAGGCAAATATCCTAAGAAGGTCAAAGACAGAAAGGGTCCATATATGACAGAATATTCCAAGTATCATTTTTTTTACAATAGCACAAATGGAAACAGAATAGATGTCCATGGACTAGTGAATGGCTAAGCAAATTGTGGCACATGAATGTAATGTAACATCATTGTGTTTTAGACACGCAAAATTTAGAAAAGCATGGGGAGCCTTCTATGAACTGTCAAAGAATGAAGTTAGCAGAACCAGGAAACCAATATACAAAATGGCTACAACAATGAACATGGAAAGAACAAGAAAACAAAACTAAAAACAATATAATGATCATGTTTAAACTTGGCTCTGAAGAAGAGGTGGGAAAATGTACCCCACTCCCTTCTTCGCAGAGGTGAATGGACACTATGGGTATAGAACACTGCAAATACTGTCAGCCATGTTTGATATGAGGATTACTTCTGCTGAATCAGATTCTTGGTAATAAGGGATGGCTTGCTGAAAAGGATAGGAGGGGGGATATATTTAGTAATGAAGGTAATATAAAAACAAAAGATAAAAAACAAATTAAGAGTCTGAGTTAGGATTCAAATTCAAGTTCTTGACTCTGAGTCCAGTACTCGATGTACTATATTGTGCCCCTCAGAATTTTGTCTCTGCATTTTATCTTTTACATCTTTGTATTGTATCTTCTTCTTGTTATTGTAAAAAATTAATTAATAGTTTGCAAAATATCATCACTTTTGTGATAGATGCTAGACAGGCTAATTATGCCTTATTTAGATTTCACAATTACAAGACCCAGATTCCTCTTCACTGTCAATGTGTCATCAATGCAACGGTATGTTAGAATAAATCACAGAAAACAGGGCATGACACATGATGCAGGATGGAGAAATTACCCATCTAGGAATTTGAAAATGATCAGCTCAAATAATTTGGCTTTAGTGCTAGAATGAAGTAGTCACTTTTGAAGTTTGGCAAGGCCCAGTGGAAAATAGCTTATTTCTCAAGGATTTTGGCAAGGATCACTTCTCTTTAAGACATGTGCTTACTAGGGAGTCAGTCAGTTAACAAACATTCATTAAATCCCTATTATGTGCCAGACACTTTGCAAAGTACCGAGGATACAGAAAGAGGCAAAATACAGCCCCTGCTCTCAAGAAGCTCATAATTTAATGTGAAGTGAGAATGGCAGAGTGATAGGAAGCAGTGTGGTGAGATCCCATCTAAACTCCTCCAAACAGATCTAGAAAATACACCAGATGGAATCTTGATGGGAGAATCCAGATAAAGCCACCATGAATCTTTTGTCTATTCCAGCTCAGGGTAGGGAGATAGACAAGGAGTGCCCAGGAAGAGATCGTGCATTAGGGTAAGAGGAAGTTCCAGAACCATATGAGGAACCCCCAGACTCATACTGGGGCACTGCAAAAGGGATAGGTACAAAATGGCAGCTTTGTCATATATTACCTAGCTCCAGGTCATAGATTCAGGGTGGAGTGAGAAAGGGACTTTTAAAGATGGGGTAGAGTTCCCACTCCTAAGTAGGGAAGCACTGGGTGCTTTACAAAGAAAGGAAGAAATTCGGAAGCCAGTATTAGCAGTAGTTTGTTTTAGATCCTAGACTTGGAGCAGGATTTTACTTCTAGTATTTGGCCCAGCAATAATCTAGAATAATCAAGTCAAAAATCCCAGTAACAAAGAATAACCAAGGCAGGAATCTCAGATGAAAGAGGAGTCTACAATTTTGCCACTTTGAACCAACAGAGCTTTCCAGTTAACTAATAGGGTAGAGTCCAGCAGCAGTCTACTCTTGCAAGGACCCAAACTCAGATAAGGAACTTGAAGACCAGGGGAGACAGCAAACTGATTTGGCCCTACATAAAACTATTTTGGGAGCAATGAAAGCTTGTAGGTCCCTAATCTGTCCCTGAGATCCTGGAATAACACAACACTCAATACCCCAGGAAAGCAGCAACAGGAAGAGCCCAGAGTCTCCCTATAAAAGTATGGCAGATACCAGTCCTAACATCAAAACTGAAGCCAAAAAGTAGGATGGAAGAATGGGGGAAAAAAAGAACTCCACCATGAGCTATTATGATGGTGGAGATGGATGCTGAAGACACAAATATAGAAATGAATGATTCCAAAACTTCTACAAGCACAGCTTGGGCACAAATTCAATTAGAGATCCTGCACAAGATAAAGCAAGAATTTAAAAAAGAGTTAAGACATGTTTTTTTCTTTTTCTAAAAAGTTATGTATCCCCAATTGATAAATGGTCAAAGGATATGAACAGGCAGTTTTCAGAGAAAGAAATTAAATATATCTATAAGCATATGAAGAAATGCTCTAAATCACTATTGATTAGAGAAATGCAAATCAAAACAACTCTGAGATACCACATTTCTCCAGTCAGATTGGCTAAGATGACAAAACAAGAAAGTGACAAATGCTAGAGAGGATGTGGACAAATTGGAACACTAATACATTGCTGGTGGAGTTGTGAACTTATCCAACCATTCTGGAGAGCAATCTGGAATTATGCCCAAAGGACTATAAATAATTTCATACCCTTTGACCCAACAATACCACTTCTGGGGTTATATCCCAAAGAGATCATAGAAGTGGGGAAAAGACCCATATCTACAAAAATATTTATAGCAGCCCTTTTTGTGGTTGCAAAGAATTGGAAACTGAAGGGGTGCCCATCAATTGGGGAATGGCTAAATAAGTTGTGGTATATGAATGTAATGGAATATTATTGTGCTATAAGAAATGAGGAGGTGATGGATTTCATAATTACCTGGAGAGACTTATACAAACTGATGCTGAGCGAGAAGAGTAGAATCAGAAGAAATTTGTATACAATCACAGACATATCATATCTGTTATGACCAACTATGACAGACTGGACTCTTTTCAGTAATGCAGTGATATAAGTTAATCCTGAAAGACTCAAGAAAGAGAGAAATGCGCCATCCAGAGATAGAACTAGAAAGAACTGAGCCTGAATCCTGATGGAAGCAAACTAAATGATCTTTGTCTTTTCATTGTTTGGTTTTATTTCTTCCTTACCATCTTTCATCCCACCTAGTACAATACACCTTTGTAATTAGAATAATGTCTAATATGAATGTATTTGCAAATCCTATACTGGACTATATGCTGTCATGGGGGGAGTGGGGAGGGAAGTAAAGGAAATTTGAAAATCAAGGAACTATGGAATTGAATCTTGTTAACTGAAACTAAACTAATAAATTAATTTAAAAAAATAAAAAAGTTATGTATTTATTTGCTTTTAGTTTACAACATTCAGTTCCACAAGCTTTTGAGTTCCAAATTTTCTCCACCTCCTTTCTCCTCCCTTATGCCCCTTAAGGGGGTATGCAATCTGATATAGGTTCTACAAATACCTTCACATTAAACATTAGTCAAGTTGTAAAGAAGGATAATAACCAATGGAGTGAACAATGAGAAAAAGAAACAAAACAAAATAAAAAAGAGAGAGAGCAAGTAGTTTGCTTCAATCTGCATTCAGACTCCGTAATTCTTTCTCTGGATGTGGATAGCCCTTTCCATCATGAGTCTTTTGGAGTTGTCTTATAACTTTACATTGCTGAGTGGAGCCCAGTCTATCAAAGTTAGTCATCACACATACATTGTGTCTGTAGTTGTGTACAAATTTCTCCTGGTTCTGCTCTCCTCATTCAGCATCAGTTTATATATGTCTCTCCAGGTTATTATGAAGTCCATCTTCTCCTCATTTCTTATAGCACAATAGTATTCCATTACATTCATATACCATGACTTGTTCAGCCATTCCCCAATTGATGGGCATCCCCTTGATTTCCAATTCTTTGCCACCACAGAAAGAGCTGCTATAAATATTTTTGTACATATGGGTCCTCTTCCCACTTCTATGATCAATTTGGGATACAGCCCTAGAAGTGGTATTGTTGGGTCAAAGGGTAGGCACTCATTTATAGCCCTTCAAACATAATTCCAGATTGCTCTCCAGAATAGTACCAAGTAGTTTTGATGACTGCTGCTTTATAATACAGTTTAAAATCTGGTATGGCTAGGCCAACTTCCCTAGCATTTCTTTTCATTAATTCCCTTCATATTCTGGACCTTTTATTCTTCCACATGAATTTTGTTACTATTTTTCTAGCTCTATAAAATAATTTTTGGCAGATTAATTGGTATGGCACTAAATAGATAAATTAATTTAGGTAAAATTGCCATTTTATTATATTAGCTCAACCTAACCATGAGCAACTGATGTTTTTCCAATTATTTAGATCTGCTTTATTTGTGTGAAAAGTGTTTTGTAATTGTGTTCATATAGTTCCTGGGTTTGTTTATTTTAGAATGTCTACAGTAACTTTAAATGGAATTTCTCTTTCTATTTCTTGCTCTTTGGCTTTGTTAGAAATATATTGGAGGGGCAGCTAGGTGGCGCAGTGAGTAGAGCTCCGGCCCTGGAGTCAGAAGGACCTGAGTTCGGATACCGGCCTCAGACACTTAACGCACACAAAAAACAAAAACCTAGCCATGTGACCTTGGGCAAGTTACTTAACCCCAATTGCCCTCCAAAAAAAAAAAAAAAGAAAGAAAAGAAATATATTGGAATGCCAAGGATTTATGTGGGTTTATTTTATATCCTGCAACTTTGCTAAATTTATTTATTATCTCAAGTAGTTTTTTACTTGATTCTCTAGGATTCTCTAAGTACATAAGAAATATTTTTATAAATGAAATGAGTGCTTGAGGAAAAATGGAAAAGAAATGAGAGCTATAGAAGAAAAAATTGGAAAGGGAATCAACAACTTGGCACAATAGTCACAAAACATTGTTTAAAGCAAGAAAATTAGAATGACCCAAAAGAAACTATTGACAATATGAGGCAACCAGAAATATTAACCTAAGTTGAAAGACAGAAAAAAAAATAAAAGAAAGTGTAAGATATCTAGTAGCAAAAGAAATTGACTTGGAAAACAGATTGAAGAGGAAAAAAATTTAAGGATCATAAGATTATCTAAATGCCACGACCAGAAAAAGAGCCTAGATCTGATAGTCCAAGAAATTTTAAAATTTTACCCATAAGGCAAAATAGAAAGAATTTGCCCAGTCACTTCCTGAAAGAAACCTCAAAATGAAAATGAAATAGTTTTTGCCTTCAAGAAGCTTACATTCCATCAGGGGAGACAATGTGAATATATGTGCATGTATGTATTTATGCAAAACATATAATGAATAAATAAGAAGAAATTTTGATGTTGTGGAGGCACTAATATCTGAGGGAATCAGGAAAGGCTTCATGTGGTAGATGACCTTGAGCTGAACTATAATTCAGGGTCAAAGAGAAAATAATGTAAATACCCAGAAAGACAGGATTTAAATACTGAGCAGTGGCAGTCAGGATCACACACAATTAAGCAAGGATCACTATAAAGAAAGGAAAACTTAGAACATGATATTCCCAAAGGCAAAAGATATGGGCTTATAGCCAAGAATAACATACCCAGAAAAACCGAGTAAAATGCTATAGGGGAAAATGGATCTTTAATGAAGCAGAGGACTCCCAAGCAATCCTGATGAAAAGACCAGAGCAGCAGAGAAACTTTGAATTTCAAATACAAGGGTGAAGAGCAATATAAAAAGTTAAACATGAATAAACAATGATGAAAGACTAAACAAAGATCAATTACTTTCATTCTGGGGGGATGATATATGTGTCTTCTCTGAACCCTACCATCATCAGGGTCCATAGAGGGAGTCCAATTAGATAAGTGGGAATGGTTCTATTTTTGTCTTGATGATCCTAAGAAAAGAATGGAAAGGGAGGGGTAGAGGAATACATTGCAAGGGTAGGGGCAAAGGAAAGAAAGTTTAGGAGAAATTCTCTCACATAAAGGAGGTACACAAACAGAAATCTATATTAACAAAGAGGAGGAGGTGGGATAAGCAACTAACACTTGAACTTCACTCTCATTTTAACTGATCAAAAGAAGGAAGAATACACATACACAGAGTTAGGTACAGAAATACATTTCACTAAATGGGGAAATAGGGGAAGGGAGACTTAGAGAGAGGGTAAATTAAAGGAGGGGTCAGCCCTGAGCAAAACAAACTCTTTCAGTCATTCTTTCAATCTTGTCTATCTGTGAACCCATTTTTCTGTGAAGTTTGGATTCATACAAAGGGTCATGCTTGAGAACCTAGAGGTTAACAGTGGCCTGGAGGCCATAGATTCTCCACTCCTGATCTAGTCAAACAATTTCATGTTATATATGATGAAAGAGAACCCTAGAGAATGTAGTGACTTGCTTAAAGTCACAGTGATAGAGTTGGGCCTAGAACCCAGGTGCCCTGATTCCCAATCTAGCATTCTTTCTATTACTCTGTACTGCCTTGGTCTTCAGCTCAAGGTCACTTTCCAATGAAGCCCTTTCTGATTCCCTCGGATATTAGTGCCTCCTCAACATCAAAATTACATCTTATTTATTCATTATATGTTTTGCATAAATACATATATGCACATATATTCATATTGTCTCCCCTGATGGAGTGTAAGCTTCTTGAAGGCAAAAACTATCTCATTTTTGTCTCTGTATCCCCCATATTTAGCACTGTCTAGTGACTGACATATAACAGGTCTTTGTTGATGCATTGTCTTCCTTAATATCAAACCTAAATCTGCCTCTCTGCAACTCTAATGCTCAAAGTTATGTTCTCTGGGGTCAATCAGAACAAGTCACATTTTCCAAGTGACATTCTTCAAGTGTCTCAAGATAGGTACTATGTTCTCCATGTAAAGTCTTCTCTTTCCCAGCCCAAACATGAAGGGGAAAAATCAAACTATACTTGTCTTCAAGAAGCTTACATTCTATCAGGGAAGAAAAGATGCACAATAAAAGTATAAAGGTGGGATTATTGTTTGAGTAAATTAAACAATTCACCCCACTCCGCTTAAAGTAATTGTTAATACACCCTGATATCTTCATAAGGGAAGAATGAGCCTCAACTTGGTGAAACCTTCAGGATTGTCTATAAAATATCAAGTTAACTTAATACCTGAATTATTCAAAGGATAGGATCAAGAAAGAGTGACTAAGTAAAACTCCTGAGGGGTAGCTCCTTAGGGATGGAAGGAAAGGAGGGGGTCACAGCTTAGGTCTCTTTTCCTCCCACCTCTGGCTAGAAGAGGACCTTGTGAATTTTAAAGTGTCAGGAGGATTTTGGATTTTGCATCCTCCCTCAGGACAGCAGTGGCTGGTGGCTGTGAAAACTGGATGTGATCCTAGAAGGCATATTCATAAGGATCCTAACAAGAAATTACATTATGTTTAAGTGGAAATTCTTGAGAACCCCAAAAAGAGGAGCAGAGGTTGTCTAGAACCCAGGAGATGGGAGTTGTTCCTTTGCCACATATGTTCTCCAATCTTGAACCCACTTTCTCCTGGACTCTAAATGTACTTGTTGGAGAGTGTGTGACCAAGTTATGGGAAGAGATTTTGTACCAATCTTTCTTACCATACTACATTACTAAATATCCCTTTCTAAAAGCTAACAAGTCTGGCTAACTAATTAGTAACGGACCGATAATTATGGAAGGAAGTAGGCTGATGGGGGCTTAGGAGCAATAGCACTAGAACAAACAAACAAATCTCTAATCTCTCAGGGGTAATCCTAAGAATCCTGATGTTGGGATGGTCATCTCAGAGCATGTGCTACATAAGTATACACAAAAATATATGTGATGTGAATACAAGGTGATTTTTACTGAGGATATGGCACTAACATCTAGGAGATCAGGAAAGGCTTCATGAAGAAGATGATACCTGAGTTGAGTTTTGAGGAAAAGCAGAGATTCCAAGAGACAGGTGAGGAGAGAGTACACTCTAGTTCTGGGGTGGGAGTGGGGAAGTCCAGCTAGTTAAAAAACAAGGAGATAAGAGAAAGACTGTTCTGCATTGGGAACAGTTTGCACTCAGGTATTCATATCTTAGTATGTCATGCCTATCAAGGGGCTTTGCATTTTAAAGAAGGAGATTGTAGAGGGTAATGCTTAAGACAAAGGGATGAGTCTCTAATGGTAGAAATTAATATGTTGTTGGAAATCATAGAGAAAGAATTTTTTGAGGTTTCTTAGGCTTCTCAAATCTTAAGATTGTAGGTGAAATGTCATCTGTCTACAAGGAGGGCGAGTTGTGGATAATCTCAGCTCTTTGTAAACTTCACTTCAAGATGTATCTTATAGACAGTAGAAGACAGGATCATCTAAAGGGATTGACAGCCCTGATGACAGATTGTACCTGCCTGAGCTATGATACTTAATTGAATTGTGCCATCAATCATAGACACACAAGGATGCTATTTTGTGTGAAGGCTGAATGGCCCATATAGATGACAGTTAAAACTTATCAGCTTGAGGGTAGAAGGAGGCATTCAAGTCTATTACCAGGAAAGGCACTTACACAAACATTCAATGAATGCTTTCCATGATATGGCCCCAACTTCCTTTTACAGTCTTATTTCCTTCATACCAGTCCGGTCAGCTACTTCTTCACATTCAGAAAAACTGGACAATGACAGGTACCTGAATATGTCTTGTGTTTCCTCATCTCCATAACCTTAGTTTGGACAGCTCTTCCATCTAGAATGTCCATTCCTACCTTGACCTATCATACTTCTGCTCTGAGGCACAACTCAAACATCAGCCCCCCCAAAGAAGCACCCCCCAAATGAGATCTTTCACTTCTCTCAATTAACAGAGCACCTAATGGGATTATGATTGTGCTTTTTTTTTTTAGAGAAAATATAACGACAGTTTTAATGGAATAGAGAGTATATGAAGAGTATTACAAAATAAGTCTAGAAAGGTAGGTAAGGAGCCAGATCATGCAGGGATTTGAATACCATGCTGAGGATTTTGCATTTTGTCTTAGAGTCAATGGGGAGTCATTGCAGATTTTTGAGGAGGGGAGTGACATGGTCAGAGGGTTGAGAATCCAAACATTATAGGCTAGGCTTTCATAGTATCACAGCTCCAAGACAACCTTCCCTGCTATTTCATCTCTAAGAGGTAAATCAACTCTCCAGCTAGCTTATGAAGACCAGATACTTGAAAACCAGCCCAGAGGAGCACCTTGGACCTGCATCATCAGCTTCATCATCATTATCATCATCATCACCATCAGATTATACTTTCACATTCTACCTTCTGTGACAGGGTTTAAAAAAAATTATCTTCCTTATGAGGCTTTAATATCTGTGACTATTTATATTCCTTTTTTTTCTTTTTAAAAATTGTTTTGAACTAGACAAACCCCAATAAGGAAGAAAGGAAGGGAATAAGCATGAATATGGCACTTATATGCCAGGCACTATGTTAAACACTTTTGGCAAATATTATCTTATTTGATCCTCACAGCAACCCTGGGAGGTAGGTGCTATAATTATTCCCATTTTACAGTTGAGGAAACTGAAAAAAACTCCAGATATTAAGTGACTTGCTCAGTGTTACACAGCTAGAAAGTGTCTGAGGCTAGAATTTAACTCAGTTCTTCCTGACTCCAGGAACACTGAACATTTCTATATACAAAGAATAGAAAAATGGGATTGTCTCTGACACCACAAATGCTGATTATACACACTTTGTATTTTTAAAAGTATATAACAAAAATATAACAAATTAAACACCTTAATTTTATTATCCTGCTTGTCTGTGTCTCCCTCTGAATTTCCTCTTATTCTCTTTTGTGCACTTAAAAAAGTTTTTAAAACGAACTTAGTAAAATAATAAGAGCTAGCATTTATATAGCACTATATGCTAGGCACTGTGTTAAATGCTTTACAATTATTTCATTTGATCCTCACAACAATTCTGGGAGGTATTATTACCCCAATTTTACAGATGGGGAAACTGAGTCACACAGAAGTTATGTGACTTGCTCAGGGTCACACAGCTAGTAAATGTCTGAGACTAGATTTGAACAGAGGTCTTTCTGAGCCCAAGCCCAAGGCTCTATCCACTGGGCCACCTAGCAGCCAGTATGACATACTTTTTTTTTTGCTATCACTAACCCTCTCAACTTCCCTAATCCCTTCTTTCTACCCCAAATTAAAAACTGCCTTCCTTCCTTCTAACAAATAAGTATAATTAAACAAAAAAACCCCTAACATTGGCTATATCCAATGGCCATATATCGCTCATTTTGCACTTGTGGTCCTGTATCTTTCTGCTAAAAGACTAGCTCCTCTGGAGTTGTGGTTTTATTCTTTTTTTTCTAGCTTTTTCTTTTTTAAAAATTTTTATTTATTTATTTTTAGTTTTCAACATTCATTTCCACAAGAATGAGTTATAATTTTCTCCTTGTCTTTCCCCTACCCCCACCCCCAAATAGCAAGCCTACTGAATACCACTTCCCCCAATCTATTCTCTCATATCTTTCCCTATCATCCCCCTAACTTTCTAGTAGGGCTTCTATACCCCAGTGTCTGTATATCTTATTTCCCAGTTGCATATAAAAAAACAAAATTTTTTAAACATTTGATTTGAAAACTTTGAATTCCAGATTTTTTCCCCCACTGGGAAGATAAGCAATTCAATATAGGTTGTACATGTGTAGTCATGCAAAACATTTCCATAGTAGTTATATTGTGAAAGATTAACTATAATTCCCTCCATCCTATCCCACCCCCTATTTTCTCCTTTGACCCTATCCCTTTTCAAAAATTTCTCCCCCAATCTGCCCTCCCTTTTATCATCTCCCCTTTTGTATCCTTCCCCCCTACTTTCTTGCAGGGTAAGATACCCAATTAAATGTGTACATTATTCCCTCCTTAAGCTAAATTAAAAAAAAATAAGGTTGTCCCATTCCCTTTCACCTTCCTGCTCTTTCCCTCCCTTGTAACATTTTATCATGCCTCTTTTACATAAGATAATTTACCCTAATCTATCTCTTCCTTTCTCCCAATAAATTCCTTTCTCACCTCTTAATTTTATTTTTTAGATATCATCCCTTCATATTCAACTCATCCTGCGCCCTCTGTCTGTGTATACATGAACATACATATGCTTACATTCACATATATATTTATATACACATACACCCTCCTATACATACATATATATGTGTGTATACATATATATTCCCTTCAACTATCCTCATAATGAGAAAAGTCTTATGAGTTACAATTATCATTTTCCATATAGGCATGTAAATAGTTCAACTTTAATAAGTTCCTTATGATTTCTTTTTCCTGTTTACCTTCTTATGCTTCTCTTGCTTTTTGTATTTGAAAGTCAAATTTTCTGGTCAGCTCTGGTTTTTTCATCAAGAATGCTTAAAAATCCTCTATTTCATTGAATGATCATATTTTCCCCTGTAGCATTATACTCAGTTTTGCTGGGTAGGTGATTCTTGTTTTTAGTCCTAGCTCCTTTGACCTCCAGAATATCATATTCCAAGCCTTTTTATCCCTTAACATAGAAGTTGCTAGATCTTGTGTTATCCTGATTGTGTTTTCACAATACTCAAATTGCTTCTTCCTGACTGTTTGCAGTATTTTCTCCTTGACCTGGGAACTCTGGAATTTAGCTTTGATATTCCTAGGAGTTTTCTTTTTGAGATCTTTTTCAAGAGGTGATCAGTGAATTTTTTCAATTTCTATTTTGCCCTTGGGTTCTAGAATATCAGAGCAGTTTTGCTTGATAATTTCTTGAAAGATGTTGTCTAGGCTCTTTTTTTGATCATGGCTTTCAGGTAGTCTAATAATTTTTACATTATCTCTCTTGGATCTATTTTCCAGGTCAGTGGTTTTTCCAATGAGATATGTCACATTGGCTTCTATTTTTTCATTTGTTTGGATCTGTTTTATAGTATCTTGATTTCTCATAAAGTCATTAGCTTCCATTTGTTCCAATCTAATTCTAAAGGAATTATTCTCTTCATTGAGTTTTTGAAATTCCTTTTCCATCTGGCAAATTTGGCTTTTAAGGCAGTCTTCTCCTCATTGGTTTTTTGGCCTCTTTTGCCTCTTGAGTTAGTCTATTTTTTAAGGTGTTATTTTCTTCATTGTATTTTTGGGTCTTCTTTAGCAGGCTGTTGCCTTGATTTTCATGATTTTCTTGCATCATTCTCATTTTTCTTCCCAGTTTTTCCTCCACTTCTCTTAATTGATTTTCAAAATCCTTCTTGAACTCCTCTATGGCCTGTAAGCGATTTATATTTTTCTTGGAGGCTTTTGATGCTGGAGTTATGACTTTGCTGTCTTCGTCTTCTTCCCACTCCATGCCTTGATCCTTCTTATCCCCCCAAAAGGATTTTATGGTCTTTTTTGCTTCCTCTGTTTGCTCATATTGCCAGCCAATTACTTGACTTTGAGCTCTTTGCCACTGTAGAACTCTGCTTCCAGATTGCAGAGAGCTATATCCTAAATCACTGGGGTTTTCACAGCTGCCAGAGCTATTAGAAGCATGTCCTCTCTACAGGCCCTTCAAGTTCTGGCTCACTGGTCACACATCCCAGGACCACCACCCAAGACCATGAGCCAGATCCAAACATATTAAAGCAAGAGCAATTACCCTCAGGATGGTTGCTTGGTCCCCCTATGATCTGTGGGCCAGGAGCTCCTGAGGCAGCTATATGGTGGCTGCACAGCCACCACACCTCTGCTGGTTCTTGCCCCAGGGGCAGGGGCCAGACTACACTCTTCCATGTCCCCCTGTTCCAACAGAGTTCCATACTGACCTTTTACTTTGTCTTTGGTGTTTATGGGTTGAGAAGTCTAGAAACTGCTGCTGGTTCAGAGCCGCCCTGGTGCCAAAACCAGCTCATGCAGGACTGTGCTCAGCTCCCAGCTCCATGCAATAGACCCTTCCTGTCAGCCTGCTGGGCTTCCTTCAGTGGGAGATTTGTTTCTCTGTCACTTTGTGGGTTCTGTAGCTCTAAAATTTGTTTAGAGAGATTTTTTTTACAGGTATTGGAAGTGATCAGAGTAGGAGCTCATGCCAAGTTTGTGCTTTTACTCTGCCATCTTGGCTCTACCACCTGTGGTTTTATTCTTGTTTAATTCCTCACAGGAACTAGCAGGATCCCTTGTCCATAGTAAGCTTTGGAGTGCAAAGGAAATAAAGTAGAAAGATCAATGGCTTTTGAGATAAAAGGCCATGGCTTAAACCCTATCTCTGTTGTTTTCTAAATGGGTGAGTTCTCTCACCTCTGAGGATCTCACCATCATGGGATCATAGGAACATAGAAAGTCCATCCAGTCCAATCCCTTCATTTTATGGTTGGGGAAACAGAAGCCCCAAGAGTTTAAGTGACCAAAATGAGGTAATATTCTGATAGTGAGTGTCAAACAAGGATCATTGATAAAATGGGGCTAATAGTGAGGGTGATGGTGATGTCAATGATCATGATGAAGATGCCTGTAGAGCCTACTTCACAGAATTGTTGTGGGGAGAGTACACTGTATGAATGTGAGCTATATGTTAGTAGGTTCTCAATAAATTTTTATTGAATCATTGACATTCTGGTTCAATGCCATGAGTATTTATTAAATTCCTGTAGAGTATCCAAGAACCAAGGGAGACTTTGCATTCATTGCAGGAAGGCTTTCTATGGCTATAAAAAGTCCTGATCCTCCCTTCTCTCTGCATGATTATATAGTATTTTCTTGATTGAAAGCATGCAACTTATTTGCTATCTTAATGGAAGGTCATATACTCCCTTACCATAAATGTGGGAAGCTAAGTACTGTTGGGAGAAAGAAGGGACTGCTGTATAAAGGGGAACTGAAGGGCAGATGTGAGATCCAGGGCAGCATGATACCATGGGAAGAATTGTGGATTTGAGGTCAGTGATTCTGGGTTCAAATCCTAATTCTGACATTTACCTTCTAGGTCAACTAGGACAAGTCACTTTACTCTTTTGACCTTAGTTTTCTCATCTGTAGAGACAAGGGCGTTGGCCTCAGTAGCCTCTGAGGCCCTTCCATCTCTAAATCTCTGATCCTATGGTCTCTCAAAAGACAGACAAGATCTCAGAAATGGTTCTTCCCCCTGCTATCATCATGGAGTGAAATGATGTTGTATCAATTGGTATACAGGAGCCTATGTCCAGAAATTCAGCTCAGAAAATAAATGAAAAAACAAAACCAAAAACATTTTCCTCTATCCTTGCTTGGTAAGATTTGATCCTAAAATAAGTTGGAGATAGTGTATTCCCACTCATTATTATTATTATTATTATCATTTGCTTTTTGGAGGGGCAATTGGGGTTAAGTGACTTGCCCAATGTCACATGGCTAGCAAGTGTTAAGTGTCTGAAGTGTCTGAGGCCAGATATGAACTCAGGTACTCCTGACTCCAGGGCCAGTGCTCTATTAACTGTGCCACCTAGCTTTCCCCCCACCCCCCAACTCATTATTAATTAGGGATAGGGCATGTATCAGCTATTTCCTAGAATCACAGAACTTTAGCGATGGAAAGGCTCTAGAGGTCATCGAAGTCAACAAATGAAGAAGCTAAAGTCCAGAGAGGTCAAGCTCAAGGTCATACAGGAAATTAGTGGCAAAGCCAGGGCTAAAACCTAGATGTTCTGACTCAAAATTCAGTGTACCTTTTCCTCCACCACCCCACCCCTGAAATCAAACAAATGCCTTGCTGCAGTTGCTGAATAAATGGTTTCTCCCCTTTCCTTCAGATGAATTGAGAAGAGCTGTTTTCTCTGAAGTGCTGGCAATCAGGCAGTGAGGATTTCAGTGGAGGTTACCTTTTTAGGTCTTTGGATCAGGGCAAGGGAATAATTAGCAGCACAGAGGAGAAATGAGACACTGCAGATGGGACAACCTAGAAGTTTATCCTCAAGAAAAACCTGGTGCCTCATTATGCCCATCAAGCTCCTGACTGTCAGCTTTTCCTGACTTGCCAGGGCATTACTGCAACAACAGCATTAGAAACACGACCAGACAGACTACAGAGGTATGACTGCCAAAAGACTTCAGGTATATTTAAAGTGGGATTCCTGCAAGTCTTTGAGCTGCCCAAGAATGGAAAACACCAAGGATATCTACCTCAGTGTTTATTTTTTAAGAGATGGAAGATTCTGTAGCTAGAATTGAAATCATAATGAGAATTTCTCCCCTGGGGATTTAGTGGGAGATCTATTTTACTGGCAAGGAAATGGAGACACAGATATCTTTTGCCCAAGGCTACTTGGTATGTCAGAGTTAAAAACACTAGTCCTTTTTCCTTTGGTTCATCCTTCCATAGACTCACAAAGGTCACACAACTCATAGAATCATTAGAATTTCCACACTGCTTAAGGTATCTTAGAGAACTGAGTTGAAATTGTCTTCTTCTTGAGAGAAAAGACCCTCCAGGCTAGAGTCCACTACATTTATTCATAACTGAGCATCTCTTATGCGTAAGACATTGTAGGGGGCTCCACAGGAAATTAGAAAGAGCCTAACTCTTTGGGGTTTCTGCTTCAAGGAGCGTGGAGTCTAGTGGAAGTGTTAAGACAGGTGCATATGGATAGGAGCTAGGACTGAGTCCTATACAGGTTTTCACCAATATAATGAATTTCCAGATGAGGAAACTTCTACTGCTGATCCAGGTCAGCCCTATCTTTTTTGGTTTATAGTGAAGACTTGCTGGAGGCACTGTGAACTTAAGCAATATCAGTCAATATATGTCAGAGGCAAGACTGTCTCCAAGGCCAACCCTCTATGCACAAATCTATGGTGCTTCTCAAGACAGGTACAGAAATGACTAATACTGGAAGAATATTTTTAGCATCCCAAGAAAGAAGATTAAAGGCCATTCCAGTTCAGGTTAGGGAGAGATCCTTTCTGGTTGAAAGTCTTAAGAGAGACTTCCTGAACAAGTGGCATTTGAGCTAGGCTTTAAGGGATGGATAGAATTTTAACAGATGGAAATTGGGGGTATAGTGGGGGAGGGATGAAATTCCAGGCCAGGAGAACAGAATAATCAAAGGCTTAAAGGTAGGAACATCTGGAAAATGCTCAAGGAGTAGTTTGAGTTTAGCTAAAGTGTAGGGTTCATGTCAGAGAATAGTGGGAGACAATTGATAAGGTGAACTGGGACCAGAGGATGGAAGACTTGGAAGGTCAAGTTAAGTAATTTGTCCCTGATTCATTAGGCAATGGGGCTCTATTAGGGGGTTTTCATCAGGGGAGATCCATGGTTCTTAGAATTTGGAATTGGAAGGTACCTTAAAGATCATTTCATCCACAGGTTCCCAATCTGGAGAACATGTACTGTCAAGAGGGTATGGGAAATTAATTAATCCCTTTATTATATTTCTTATTGACATATAAATAGTAAACTCTATTATTGGTTCTTTTCATATTGAATAGAGGGCTATAGGAAGGTTCATTAAACACCAAGGGATACAAAAACCAAAAAAGGTTGGGAACCCCAGATATTTATCATTTTAAAAGAAAACTCATCTTTTAGGTTAAAATATTTTTAAAAGGTTAAAAAAGGGCAAGGAGGCTCAGAGAGGCTAAGGGATGTACTCAGGTTTTCACAGCTGAATCAGAAGTGCAGAGATATCTGCACATCTATTTATATCCTCTCTTGTGTATATTTTCCATTTGTATCAGAAATACTTTGGCAGGCTTTTTCCATCACGAAGTTATGCATTAATGCCATAGCCCATCTTCAAGGTCCTTTCAGAGGGTAAAATGAGAAACTGAATTTAAGAAGAAAACAGTTTTTGAAATGCACACTGAAAATAAAACACTTAAACAAACCTAATTTCAACATTTTGAACATCACACCTATAGCTCTTCCAGCTGCTCTGCCTAGACTAATCTAGGTAGCAGCAGTATAGGCATCAGTGGATGATTTCATTTGACTGGGATCTCCCGGGGTTTCAGATAGAGAGCATATTTGGGGGAAGTCAGAGAAGGCTTGGGATATGGAACAGCCACCTGGTCATGTGCTGCCATAGGCATCCCTTGTCCCCAACTCCAAGTTTATTTTTTAATTGCCTCCTTTTCCCTTTGTCTTCTGTCAGGTTTCATTTCAGGTTGCCTGGTGGTCACCATTAGGACAACAGACTAAAGGATCATATTTGAAAATATATCTTTCCTATCAGTGTGAGTTTACAACCACACTTCTATTTCATTTGCTAACCCTACAGAGTTAGCGTGGCTTCATCAGGAACAGGTCAGGCTAGACTATAACCTTATTTCCTTTTCTGGCTGAGTTACTAAACTAGTATATCAGGGAATCTCCAGATAGAGTCTGCCTATATTTTAACAAAACATTTCATTACTTATCTCATACTATTTTTTTTTTTTGTAGGAATGAGGGGAGTGATGTCAAGGATCCTTGTGTTAGCTTGGTAGAGCCTATGGACCTCATGTTTTTAAATACATAAAAATAAATACAAAGGATTCCAGAGGAAACTAATTAATTGAAATATAATTATTAAAAGATATATTTTTATTTATTTATTTTTTTTGCTTTTTGGAGGGGGAAGGTAGGGCAATTGGGGTTAAGTGACTTGCCCAAAGTCACACGGCTAGTTTTGTGTTAAGTGTCTGAGCCAGATTTGAACTCAGGTCTTCCTGGTTTCTGGGCCAGTGCTCCATGCACTGTGCCATCTAGCCATCCTAAGATATAGTTTTAAAAAATACAAGTCTATGCATCCCAGGTTAAGAATCCACTGCATTAGGGGTGGCTAGGTGGTGCAGTGAGTAGAGTGCCGGCCCTGGAGTCAGAAGGACCTGCGTTTGGATCCAGCCTCAGACACTTAACGCACACACAAACAAAAAAAAAACCTAGCCGTGTGACCTTGGGCAAGTTACTTAACCCCAATTGCCCTCCAAAAAGCAAAAAAAAAAAAAGAAAAAAAAGAATCCACTGCATTAGATGGACTCAGAAAGGGCTGAATAACAACACAAGCAAAGTAGTTGTTAATGGTTCAGTGTTAATTTGGCAGAATGTCTCCAGTGGAATGCCTCAGGGATCTGTACTTAGCTCTACACTGGTTAACATTTTCATTGATGACTTGGATAAAGGCAGAAGTGTCAGGCAGGCTCATCAGATTTATAGATGTCATAAAGCTAGAGGCACAACCACCACATTGGGTGACAGAATCAGGATCCAAAAAGTTTTTGGCAGGTCAGAGCAAAGACTTGAAACTAATAAGATGAAACTGAATAGAGATGAAAAATAAAGTCTTATATTTGGGTTAAAAAAATCAGCTTCATAAGTACAGGATGGGGGAGGCATGGTTAGATGGTAATTTGTCTGAAAAAAATCCAGAGTACTGCCAGCTCTGTATGAGTCAGCAATTTGATGTAGAAGTAGAAAAAAAATCTAATGAAATCTAGGGCTGCATTAAAAGAGGTGATTTTTTCGTTTTTTTTTTTTTGAATAAGGAGTTGATAATTCCTCTGTACTCTTCCCTGGTCAGATCACTGATCATGATGGTAGCTAGCATTTTTATAGCACCTTAAGATTTGCCTAGTACTTTACATCTATTATTTTATCCTTACAATAGCTCTGGGAGGTAGAAGCTATTATCATCCCCATTTTACAGATGAGGAAACTGAGGCAGAGAGGCTGTGACTTGCCCAGTGGCAAGTTGGATTTGAGGTTGGATTTGGACTTGGGTCTTCTAGACATCAGGTTCAACACTTCATCAGCTGTTCTAACTAGCTGCCTACAAATGGAGAATTGTGTTAAGTTCTGGGATTCTCAGTTTAAGAACATTGACAAGCTGTAGAACATTCAGAGGAGGGCAACAGGTATTAGGAGGGCAATGACTGCATGTCATAAGTCCATGTGATGAGGATTAGTCGAAGGGTATTTAGTTTAGGTTAGTCTAGTTTACACAAAAGGAGATTCATGGAAGACATGATGGTTGTGTTCAAATATTTGAAGGCTTGTCATATGGAAGAGAGATTAGACTTGATCTACTTGGCTTCTGAAGGCAGAACCAGGAACTATGAGTGGAAGAAGCAAAGTGACAAATTGAGGTTTGATGTCAGGACAATTTCCTAAGGATTAGGTTGTCCAAAAATGGAATAGGCTGGCTTGGGAGGTGATGGGTCCTCCCTCTTTAGGGGCCTTCAAGTTGATCACTTATAGGGTAGGTTATAATGGGGATTCTTTTCTGGGATAGATTACACTGGGTGGCTATTGGGTTTCCCCTCCATTTCCAACATTCTAAATTACTGGGACACAGTGGGATGGAAAAAACTTCTTTCCTGGATTTTATTCATCAATATACACAGGGTTTTTTTTGTGTGTGTGTGTGTATTTTCAGAATTTACTTAGATTACAAACCACTGACTTTTAACCTTTAAACATTTTTGAGAAATATTTTATCTTGTATCATTCAGGCAACTAAAGCTCAATAACTTCCATACTTGGATGGATCTGTAAGCTCACTGATGAACTCACTCTCTTTAATGATGCACAACCCATGTTGTGGCAATGTGCAATCCATCTAAATCTGCCATGCTATCATGTCTCCCTTAAGTCTCCTCTAAACATACCTAGAGTGATTCATGGAGAAGAATTTGTGTCCTATAAATTGACCATGGCAGTAACTTCAACCTATTAGGAACCTTGCTTTAGATCAGTGTGGGGAACCTGCAGCCTTGAGGCCACATGTGACCTTCTAGGTTCTCAAGTGTGGCACTTTGACTGAATCCACACTCCATTGAACAAATCCCCTTAGGGCCTTGAGGCCACAGGGTCCCCAGCTCTGCTTTAGATTTTTTGCATGTTGTGGACAGAACTCGTCCCTGCTGGCTGTCCACTCTTGCAAAATGACTAGTCTTGCAAAATGACTAGTCCATGAATGCCATTTGGAAAAAACTGTGCAGGCTCTTTCTAGAATTATAATGCATTTTTCTATAAGCAGTCTGATAAGTTGAATGTGCCTTAAAGAATGAAGGGAAAACTGAGCTTTAAGATGCAATCATGCATTTTTATGTTCTGATAAAGAAAAAAAAAGAAGGAAATAGGTCATAAAAGCTGTAAGAAGAAACCCTCAGGTGTAGCTTGAACTATAAAGAAAGGGTGGTCATTGGAGTCCATCTTCAGGAGATTTGAATATTTAAATTATACAGTGGGAGGGTTCAAGTTAACTTACTGCAGCAGTTGCCTGCTTGAGGGCAAGAATCCAGGAACTTTGTAAAGTTATTTAAACCATGTTCTTTAGATTCCATAGCTTCAGCAGCCTGTCTAAAAGGGCATTTTAAACTCAACAGCCTTCTCTTACTTTCTGTGGCTTAGAAATTTTGATTTTTCCTTTCTGAAAACAATCCTTGTAAATCCTCTTTGTTGTTGCTGTCATTGCTATTATAATTATTTTGTTTCTAAATATATATATATTCTCTTCTTTCTCCTATCTATTGAACTATCCCTTCTATCAAAGAAATGAGAATTAATAAAAGAAAGTAAAATGAAACAGTTTGGTAAATCTTACCAACATATCTACCAGATTTGACAGTACTTAATATTCTACATCCCTGGTGCTCCACCTCTGAAAACAAAGTGAGGTGGCTTTCTGCCCAAATTTCAGTCCTTATAAACTATGGAATTTTGAAAAATATTTTTTAAAAAAGAACATTGCCTTTTAGCCATAAAGAAAGATTGGCAGTTTGCTTGGTGGTTGGTGTTGGGTAGACTTTTTTCAATTTTCTCGGAGCTGTAGGTTTATAACTCATCAAAATGTAATAGTTGAATCGAATTGCCTCAAGGGCTCTGTCCAAAGCACTCATTCTAAAGACATGGCCATTTGCTATGCATAAAGTGGATAGATCACAGCATAGCTCTATATGAACATGGAAAGATGCTATGAATCATGTTTATTTGGGCAACCAGACTGTTGATAAGCATTTATATAACACTGTTGAGGCAGTGTGAGACAGGAGGAAGAGTTCTAGAGTGGGAATCAGGAGATCTGGGTTCTACTTGTGCCTCTGACACTAACTACCTATTTGAACTTGGACACCCAACTTTAATCCTCTAGGTTTGAATTTCCTTATCTGTAATATCTGAGGGGTTATTTATTCAAAGGGGAACCTGGGTGGTGCTGTAGATAGAGCACCAGGTTTGGAGTCAGGAAGGCTTACCTTCCTGAGTTCAAATCCAGCCTCAGACACTTATTAGCTATGTGACACCGAACAAGTCATTTTACCCTATTTGCCTCAGTTCCTTATTTGTAAAACGGACCCAGAGAAGGAAATGGCAAACCACTCCAGTATCTTTGCCAAGAAAACTCCAAATGGGGTCACGGAGGGTAGGACACAACTGACCAAATTCATTCAAAGGCCATTTATTAAGCACCTCCTTTGTGCCAAGGGACTGTGAGAAATGATGCTTGGGGACATAAAGATAAAAATGAAAGTCCATGCTTTCAAGGATGTATTTTCATTTTCTTCATAGGGGGAACAATGTGAATAAATGAAAACAAAGCATATGAAACATAAATGCAATGTAATCTCCAGAGGGACTGCATTAACGCCTTAGGGGTGCTGGCAGTAGAAATCAAAGTGTAACTCCTGTAGTCACTGGCAATTAAACTGAATCTCAAAGGAAGATAAGGAGTTGAGGATGGAGGACAGGGAGGTGGCACTGTGGATAGAGCCTGGAGTCTGGAAGGCCTGCGTTCAAATTTGACCTCAACACTTACTAGCTGTGTAGCACCAGACAAGTCACTTAACATCAGTTTGCCTCAGTTTCTTCATTTGTAGAAAGGGGATAATAACAGCACCTCAGTCCCTGAGTTGTTAGGAGAATCAAATGAGATAGCACTTGTAAAGTGCTTAGTACAATGCCTGGCATATAGTAAGTGCTTATAGAAATTCTAATTGTTGTTATTTTGTTGTGTTGCTTTGTTCAGTTGTTCTAGTCATGTCTGACTCTTAGTGACTCTGTTTGGAGTTTTCTTGGCAAAGATACTGAAGTGATTTGCCGGGTTTTTTTTCCACATCATTTTTATAGATGAGGAAATTGAGGCAAACAGGGTTAAGTGACTTGCCTGGCATCACCCAGCTAGTAAGTGTTTGAAGTTAAATTTGAACTCAGGCCTGACTGACTCCAGGCCCATTGCTCTATCCAATGCTCCACTTGGCTTCCCCTATTTAATTATAGCACTTCAGAAATGAGAGATTTAGAATTTTCAGAGGCAAAGAGAGGGTAGATGGAGTGTTATATACAGGGGAAATTTGGTAAGGCAGAATACACCATGAGTATAGCAGTTTGATAGTGTTAGGTGTTCATTTTTTATTTCCTTGGGGCTGTGGAGTACCCTATCAAAATGTCACCTCAATAGATGCTAGATTAGGCAATCTTGAAAGATCCCTTTTCTAACATTCTAGGGGTAAAATTATAACACAGCTAATTAACAGTTTATGTGAAAATATCTGAGGAGTTTAGGGGATTACAAACTCAACAGTTAATCCAATACCTTCCCTTTTCAGATGTGGGAAAGAGAAGTAATACACTTTGGCCAAGGTCACACAGGTAATAAGTGTTTTAAATGGATTCAAACTCAGAACCTCCAATTCTCAATCCAGGTCTCTTTTTCCTATACCATTCACAGGGTGATGCTTTGACCAGAAGAATTAAAGTAACCATATATTGCATTAATGGAGGTATGTTGTTCTTTGTCCTTCATTTTTTAGGAGGACCAGTGATGTTGTGGGATGATGTCTTGACTTTTTGAATGAACTGGATTTAATTAAGGCAGAGCTGCACAAAGTCATCAGTCTCATTTTCTCTTCTAGAGTCATTGAAGTTTAGCAGCAAGACAGTGGTGATGGCCCAGAATGCATTGGATGACCTTGGCATCTTTGATGTCTGAGCAAACTGTGAGTCTCCACATCTCCTGCTACAGTGACCTTCGTGATTGTTGGAACAAATCATTGTTACCCACACATTCCACTAGGGGAAGTCTTCACATGATTGGGGTGGGCATCCCCCCTAACTAATTGTTAGGCTTGAGGTCTGTTGGTTACCCTCAAACTTGTGTAGTCTATCTACAGAGATGGTTTTACTGGGGTTTAGATGCTGTACATGATACAGCATAGGTGAGAGGTGAGTGGCAGGTGAACACCAAAGATGAATGAGTAACCCTTCCTTGGGGGCATAGTGTACAGGACAAGGAAGGTCACTCTGCTCTGGTTAGAGCATTAGATTACAGAGTTGAGATCGGGATGCCATATTTTACCAAGGGATGGGTAAACTAGATACTGTACAGAATAGGGTGGCCAAAATTGGTAAAAATAGTCCAAATCACACTATATATAAAGAGGATATATAACCCGGGGAAGGCAAGATATGATGGTTGTCATTAACTATTTGAAGAACTGTCACGTGAAAAAGGGATTAGACTTAATCTGCTTTGCCCTAGAGGACAGAGCTAAGACTAGTGGATGGAAATTCAGCTTGACATAAAGAAAAACTTAACAATTAGAGCAGAACGAAAATGGAAGGAGCTACCTTGGAAAGTTATGAGCTCTTCACAAATGAAGGTCTTTAAGCAGAGACTGAATTAGATGATGTTAAACAGGAACTTCAGACAGGGGTTTTCAGTTCAGTTATAACTTGAAATATATCATTTATGAGGTCCCTCCTCTCCTTGAAATTCTAAGATTTTAATGTTGAGAACTATGGATGCTCATGATTCAGATGACCTAAGTTACAAAGTACCTGTTTGGAAGATGATTCCACCTTTGATTATCTGTGAATGGGCTAATCAATCACCTTACAGATTACTTGTAGCAATGGTATTTTCCTAGTTAAATTATTGGTATATCATTTGTGAAAACAGCACATGCTTGGGAAGTCTCATTCTATAGGGCAAAGGTACTCACATACCCACCTTCCTATCAGGAAGTGTGTTATGTACCATTGGAAATGTGATGCTATTATCTATTCATCAACTTGTGTTTCAGTTTTCATAGTCCTGAAGAAGAATCCCTAGGGGATTGTTGGGAATAATCCTGTAACCTGTAACTCCTGTAGCACTCATTTAGAGGTTCTTTACACCCATCTACTTATATTTGTCCCAGACCAGCTTTTGTCTTCCCACCTAGAAAATATATGTACTACCTTTCTACCCCTTCAGCTAGTATTTGTTGAGGGAATTCAAACCAATTTTAATGTTTATCTAACCCTAACGAAGGAGGCAAATTAACTGCAGAAATCATGAGTCTTGACTCAGAAAATTCAGAAATGGATCAACTATACACACACAAAAGAAATGAATAAAGATTGAACTCTAAACAATTCATACCACTTTAAATTCTCTTCTCATGACATCAAACTCTGAGCTAGAAATTTAATTTTAATTTTAAATTTTTAAAATTTTAAATTAATTTAATTCTTTTAATTTTACCTCAGTATCAATTTGGTCAAGTCTTGCTGATTATTCCTTATCTTTCAACATCGTCCTTTATTTACTCTAAACTACAGTCAAATTAGAGATTTTCCACAATTAAAACACATCTTACCCTTTCTTGCTGCTATTTCTATGCTTATGCTTTTCCCTACATTTAGATTGTGTCCTCACCTTCCCCTTCAACTATTGACAACCTGTTTATTCCCCAATGTCTTACTCAAATATTATCTGTCCAATTAGACCTTTTCTGAGTCTTTCAGCAAGAAATAATAAAGACAATTATGTAGCACTTTCATGTTTACAAAGAAATGATCTCATTTGAAACCCGCAACAACCATGTTAAGTAGGTCTTACTATTACCTTCATTTTACAGATGGGGAAACTGAGGTGAAGAGGGATTGACTAACAGGGTCATAGTTAATAAGTGTCAGGAGTAAGATTTTAACTTAGGCCACCATAACTCCAACTCCCACATCTTACTCACTATACTTCACCTAGCTGTTACACATTCTTTCTGTCAGCCTTTTTCTCTTTTGCAATAATCGCCCTCCCTACATGCCCCAAAGATGCAGAGAAATGAATACTTTATGATGGACACATTAGGCAAACTTTTCTTTTTTCCACCAGGGAGTGGCCCAGACTGTACTCCTAGCTCTGCTTGTCCTTCCTATACACAATAAACACCAGTCACAAGCAGACCCAAGGACTCCTCATCTGTTCCTATCCCTGTGACTGACATTCGTTCAATCAACAGAAGCTTTTATGCTTTGTGCTTACGTAACTGTCCATTAACACGTATCTAATAGAAGACAGCTAGCTAGTGTTGTTTTGAAGATAGAGCCTGGGGTCTCCGTTACTCAGTTATGCCAGCCTGAAGTGAGGAAATCCTTCATATTAGAAAGTCTTCAGGCCTTTTGAATTTTTTACTGGACTTGTTTCATAGTTCTCCCATCTTTCCCCTCATTTTTGCTTGAGTTGTCACTTTAGGACTGTAGGCAGAACAGTGGAAAGAATGATGGTCCTGGAGTGAAAGACCTGAGTTCAAATTTAACCTCAGACATTTAACAGCTGTGTACCTTTGGACAAGTCATTTAACCAATGCATGCCTCAGTCTTCTCATTTAAAATGGGGATGATGATAATAGCACCTTTCTCCCAGGGTTTTAAGGATCAAATAAGATATTTGTAAGGTGCTTTGCAAACCTCAAAGTACTATATAAATGCTATCATCATCATCATCATCATTATCATCATCATCATCATCTTCATCACCAGCAGCAGCAACAGTAGCATGATTTAGCTTTAATTTGTCCTCATATATCTCAATGATAAAATGATCAGTTCTTAGCCAATCAGTATATGCTACTCATTAAGTGCATTCTAGTTCTATCCCAATGAAAGTACCTAATGTGCCCAGTGGACTGACTCAACTTGGTCCGATCTCAGCAATTTCTCCCTTAGCTGACCTCATGACATTTGTAGACCCTTATAATATTTGCATATATGTTTAATATCTGTGTATGTGTTTTATCTTGCCTTACTAGGTGGAAAGAGCCCATCAGCATCATTCACCTATCTGATTTAGTTTTGTAAGTAAGAGAACACAAGCTGCCTTATATATTATACCCTCTCTTTTATACAGTTGTAATCAGTGTGCAATACTATTTTTATTCTTCCTTTCTCATTTAAAATTATTTCACATAAACATTTCTATGTATTACCATAGTTTACATACATGTCATTTAAAAGAGCTATGCAGTGTTGCCATGTGTTAATGTACTATAATTTGTCTAGTCACTCTATTACTATGGGGCATTTGGATGAATCTCATTTCTTTCTATTAGAAATAGTGCTTCTGTGAATGCTTTATTTCCTCCTTTGGGACCATTTCCTTGGAGACCTCTTCCCCAAAGCAGAATTGCTAGATGAAACTGTAGGGACAGTTTTATGGTTCTCGATACACTTTACCAGATTGCCTTCCAGAAAGAATGAATTAATGCATGATTTTTAGATTGTTCACTCTTGGTTTATCTGGACTATTGCTCCCTCATCATTAATATGAACAATCCAGCACTGAGTGTAAGAATGAGAGGCAGCTGTGGAGGCAGAGCCCCCATGTCACACATTCTCACTGCTGCAGTCCACTGGCATTTCACTGCCTCTCTTTTGACAGACAAGCTTTGTACTGCCTGTTCTTCCCCCTCCTCCTCAATGTAAATCCTCTTATTAATCTCTCAAGAATGAGAGCTAAAATTCCATTAAATTTGAGAAACATTTACTAAGGCTCTACTGTGTGTATGGCATTTATACTAGGTGGTATTCAGTTGTTTAGGTCAAGTCTGACCCTTTGTGATCCCCTTTGGGGTTTTCTTGGCAGAGATACTGGAGAGGTTTGCCCTTTCCTTTTGCAGCTCATTTTCTAGATGAGGAAACTGGGCAAACAAGGTAAAATGACTTGTCCAGGATCCCCTAGCTAGTAAATGTCTGAGGCCATATTTGAACTCAAGAAGACAATTCCTCCTGACTCCAGACCCAGTGCTCTGTATACTATGCCACTTAGCTTCCCCAGGGGTTTTTAGGACCTTGAAAAGCTGAGAGGGATTGGGATGCAAGGAAAGAGGCCCTCAAAAGCATTCTCTACCTCATCAGCTGTACAGCTTCACCAGAGTCAGGTGGCCCAGGTGCCACAGCAGTTATATTCAAAAACAAGTGGGCGACAGTTTTAAGGAAAACCCAAGAGGGAGAAAATAACTTAGCTATGGCATCTCAAAATTTCTACCTCAGCTCCTTCGTGCGCTCTTGCCATGGCCAGCAAACATCCCCTGCAGCCTCCTGACATTCTGGGCTTCGGTGGTGTAACAGCTTTCTGAACCAGATAATTACTTAATATAGTTAATGTTAGCCAAATTGCACAGAACCCAAATTTTAAATATGTTTGATTGCAGGATTTAGGCACGAGTCATGCTTTCTACCCACTGAACGTGTAGGGTTGTCTGTCTTTAAAACAGCAATTGTTCAGGAGAGAAAGGCGAGACATTAATATTCTACAGGCGATCCTCAAACTTGCAAGGTGGAGCACTAGGCCTCAGCTATGTTTCTCTCCTAGCCTGGAGGCAGAAGGAGAAGTGAGTTTCTTGTTTCTTACTTTGTTTCTACCAGGTGTTTCTATTCATTTTGCAGGGCACAATTTACTCTTTCCCAGTTAAGTGAGTTAGGGAAGGAGCAGATCAGAAAAGGACAGTGTAGACTGAACTCTGGCATCTTTACAAGAGCTGAGAGAGGGAGGTGGCCTTCTCAGGGGCTGAGAACACAGCAGCAGGCCCTGATTGCCTATGTTGGTGTCCAAATTGCAGTGTGCAAGCTTGCTCAGAGAACTGTCATTTCTTATCAGGCTTAGTGAAAAGAGAACATGACTAAAAATCAAGAGACTTGAGGTTAAAACGCTGATCCCATTACTGGCCAGCTATGTGACTTTAGGAAAAGTCAGGTAAAGTTCCCTTAATTCATTTTACTTGTAATACTTACCTGAGAATATGGTTTATGTATTCAACAGTCATGGATTAAATACCTACCACACAATGATTGCTAAAACAGTCCCTCACACTGGCCCTGGAGGCAGGAGGACCCGAGTTCAAATCCAGCCTCAGATACTTAATACTTACTAGCTGTGTGACCTTGAGCAAGTCACTTAACCCCAATTACCCTGCCCTCCCCCCTCCAAAAAAAAGAAACGGTACCTCATGGAGTTTAAAAGTCTAATAGCATAGATATACATAAACATGCAATACTATAGTATTTATACACACATTGTGTGTGTGTGTGCATGTGTTATAGCTAAGTGGTTCAGTGGATAGAGCACTGGGCTTGGAGTTAGGAAGACTCATCTTCCTGATTGCAAATTTGGCCTCAGACACTTGTTGTGTGACCCTGGGCAGGGTTTGCCTCAGTTTCCTCATCTGTAAAATTAGTTGGAGAAATAAATGGCAGAGCACTCCAGTATCTTTGCCAAGAAAACTCCAAATGGGGTCATGGAGAGTTGGACACAACTGAAGAACAACAAAATACAATATAATAAATACAGTTCATATATAATAATACAATAGGAGTACATGAGAGGAATGACAAACAGCACATCCTAGTGGATAGAGAGCCAGTCCCAGAATCAGGATCAACTTGATTCAAACTCCTACCTTTGACTCATGATGGTTCTATGACCCTGGGCAAGGCAAGGCTCTTAGGCTCTCATTAGCCCAGGTAGCTCTCTAAGATAAAGGTTCTTTTCTTTCTTTCTTTTTTTTTTTTTTGCTTTGCTATTTGGAGGGGGGAAGGCAGCACAATTGGGGTTAAGTGACTTGCTCAAGGTCACACAGCTAGTAAGTATCAAATATCTGAGGCTGGATTTGAACTCAGGTCCTCCTGACTCCACGACCAGTGCTCTATTCACTGCACCACCTAGCCACCCCTAAGAAAAAGGTTCTTAACCCACTCTGGGTCTTTTAGCTTGAGTGGGAGAAAACAGAATACTTCTTTATTTTCACTAACCTTTGGTTTATTTTGTAATCCCATATTTTTTATTTTATGCATTTGAAAACATTATTCTGAGGGGTTCTTGGCTTCACTAGACTGCCAAAGGGGTCTGTGATATTTAAAAAAAAAGAAGAAAAGGTTAAGAATCCCTGCTCTAAAGCAGTAAATTAAAGAAGAAATACTGATTTGCATAGGCAGATGGTGTTTTATTACTGGGACCTCCCTATACCCATGAAATCATGGGTTTGGATAAATAAATAGAGAGGGAAAAGTAAAGAAAAATGGAGAGGGGGAGGGACAGCAAAAAAGGGGGAGAAGGACAAGAAGGGAGAAGAGGAGGAGAGGAGAGAAGGAGAGGAGAGGAAAGGAGAGAAGGAACGCTTAGGGGAGGAGGAGATGGAGATGGAGAAGAGATAGCTATGAAAAACTGGAGGAAGAAAACATTAGTTCTAATTAAGGGAAAAATAAAAATGTTTATAAAGGAGATGTTATATGAACTAAGTCTGGAAGGATGGGCAAAATTTCAAAAGGCAGGATTTATAGGATGGGAATGTTCAGGTCAAAGGCAGTGGCATGAACACAGGTACCAAGGCATAAAAAAAGTATTGGGTGGACACATGGTTATCCAATAGGAAAGCTGCATCAATTTCATAGAATCTTAGCTCTGGAAAGTTTCTAGCCCAAGTCTTTGCTCAATACTTCCACAATGTCCTTGACAGTTATTCATTCAGCTTCCATTTGAATGGTCCTTGTGACAATGAAATTATCAACTACCGAACAGTTCTTTCCATTTTTAGGCAGCTTTATAATGGAAGTTTTCCTTATCCTGAGCTCAAATATGCCTTTCATCCATCGATTCTAGCTTTGCCCTCTTGGGGTAAAAAGGAAGTTTATATGCTAACCCTTAAATCTGAAGACAACTGTCATGTATATATCTCCTGTAGGCCAAATATCCTTAATTGGTCCAACTAGTTGTTAGTTGGTAAGCATTTATTAAGTGCTTGCTGTGTGCCAGGCAATGTGCTAAGCAGTAGGGATACAAAGAAAAGTAAAAAAAAAATTAGCCCCAGTTCTCTAGCAGCTCATAGTCTAAGGGAAGAGAGAAAATGACTATGTGTTATATACAAAATAAATTGGAGATCACCTCAGAGGAAAGGTGCTAAGATTAAAGAGGCCTGGGAAAGTTTTTGTGCAGAAAATGAGACTTTAGCTGAGACTAGAAGGGAGCCAGGGGACCTGGGAGGTAGAGACAAGGAGGGAGACCCTTCCAGGCATGGGGGATGATCAGGGAAAACACCTGGAGTCAGAAGATGATGTGTCATGGAGAGAAGTACAGCGAGGAGGTCAGTGTCACTGGGATCACAGAGTTTATACAGGGCAGTAAGGTGTAAGAAGACTGGGAGGGTAGGAAGGGGTCAGGTTATGGAGGGTTTTAAGAGCTAAACAGAAGATTTCATATCATTATGTGGTTTCAATCTTCCTCACTCTCTGCTGAACCCATACTAGTTTTTTAACACCCCTCCTAAAATATGTAAAGTGTGGTAGCAGAAGGGCACATTTTCTCTTTGTTGAAGTGAATAATTCCACGTTAGAATAAATCTACATTTCAATGTTAAGTATGAAGCCAGAGCTAATTCCTATGTTTTTCCTTCCCTTACTCAGTTTTTGTGCAAAGACAAAAAAAAGGCATAGAGAGTTTGTCCTGTTTTGGACCTTGGAAGCAAAAGACAGAGAAGCAGATTCAGAAGTGTCTGTCTCCATCCCTAAAATGCAACAAAGGCAAAGGTCAGGGACTGACTGGTTGTATGTGAAGCTGTCATGACTATATCTGTAGGAAGATATCTTGAGGGAGAGACAGGAAGCAGTATGTGCCAGACAAGTCAATCCACCACCACCTTGACCATTGTCTCTCTCAGATCCTGATAGAGAAATCCCAGAACTCTGGACCAGAGTCTCAGGAATAAAGAGTTTCCCAGATCACTGGTGGCACTTTTGGTTGGGGCACCATGGCCATCACTGAAGGGAGAAATCACTAGAGAAGGGGTCCACTCTCCTCACCACCATCAACATCAACTGCTGAGCAGCTGCCATCAATGGGCCAAGAACTCTGAGAGTGGCAGCACCCCCAGACCACTGGTCCTGCTTCCAGCCTTGCCTTTGGGGCCTTCATCCTAGAAAGAAATTCTCATGGAGATGTCTTTGACATTGTCAAATGTTTCAACATCAACTACTGATATATTTTATCTGCGGAAAAGATATTAAAATGATGCATTACCATCATTACAATGCTGATGTACATTAAGCTATAAACAGTGGGTTTTATTTCCATGTAAAGGGAGCTTAGAAATTAAATTTAGAAAGTTCCTCTTTTCTGTATTCAAAAACAAAAACAAAAATAGAAGCTAGATAACCACGTTAGGTATGTTAAGAGATGATATCTATCCTGGACAATGAAGACCAGATAACCTCTGAATCTCCTCCCAAATCTGAGATTCCATGATTCTATAATTTGACCCAGAAGCAGTCTGTCATAGTGGCTAAAAAATTGGCCTATGAATCAGAAAGGTCTATGTTCAAGTCATACCTCTGACATACTGTGTGACCCTGAGCCAGTCACTGAGCCAGTCTAAGAATAGAGATTGTGGTGTAGGTGTCCATTTGCATCCTCATTGCATTAGGAAATTCCTACACTGAAGAAGTCACCAGAGTAATAAAAAACAAGAAATAAATATATGTGAGGCTTTCCATCATTTTTTCAGAGGCTTGCTGTAGTATAAGAACACCTGAGTATTTCGATTAACATTTATATGATAGATTATAGAACAAGGAAGGACGGTGATAGAAGAGTCCCACTAGGAGGGATGAGCATTTCAGTTTGATGGAAAAGGTAAAAAAAATGAACTGAAACAAACCAGCATGTTAAAGGGAGGGAGCTGGGAATAGTCTTCTATCCCTGGGAAGTGGCTGATAAACCAGTCTCTAAACTGGGGAGAGCCCTCCTGGACATGTTTGTCATTGCCTGAAACCAGCCAATCATGGAAAGACATCAGTCAGCTGGCTAATGACCAATGATTCTGCTGCTGGGAGGAACTGCTGGAGTAGAAGACATGTGGCTTTTACCACCATGTCCTTTGAGTACCTTGTCCCACTGCATGCCATCCAGCTGCTTACAGACACTGGTTCTAGCTGTGATGGGAGCTTCCCTGAGGAAGAGACAGAGCCAGTCCACCACCTATTGAGCTCACTAATAAGGATGCCAATTCAAAGAATGGCTTTACATTCACTAGAGACTGGCCTGTGAAGCCGGTGCAAATAGGCCAGCAAGACATTGCCCTCTGGTAACAATTTCCTGTCATAGCGTCAGTTGAAGCATTCAGAGCAAATTCCCAGATTCCCCTAAGCCCACTGTCCAGGTCTCTAGTCCTAAAAACAAGACATAATAGGAAGGGCCAAGGTTGTAAACAGCAGCTCTTTACCAGCGAAACTGCCAACACATGGGGTCAGTGAGAGGATGGAGAAGGAAAATGGTGTGTGAATAGATGACATGACCCCCTTTCTTATCTGCACTGGGGGGGTCACTTTGGTAGGAGTGCTCCTCTGCAGCAAAAGCCAAGTATCTGTTTGCCTTGCCTCCATATCAAACTCAAACCTTAGATTGCCATCACTGGTAGCCTAGAGACCATAAATTTTTAATCCTATTTGTGTTTATGAAAATAAAAATTGCTGGTAAAATGCAGATGGAAAGTAGTGTATAGAAATAGATAGATATGATACTGGACTTAAGGAGTCAGGAAGACCTGGTTCAAATCCTGCTTTACTCACTGAGTGTGTATGTGGGGAGGGAGAAAAAAAATTACATAATTTTTGTTGTATGTTTGAAAGGAATAGCAAGCTATACATAATAGACTTACAGTTTCATATGTAATCATCTTTTTATTGTACTGTGATATGGAAATGCTTGTTTTAGTCCATAAATTAAAAATAAAATTAAAAATCACTTTCTCAGACTTGTTTTCCTCATCTGTAAAACAAGAGAGTTGGACTCAATGACATCTAAAGTGTGTGTGTGTGTGTGTGTGTGTGTGTGTGTGTGTGTGTGCTTTTATATATACACTTTTCTGAGATATTCATAGTTCCTGCATCATCTAGAAAGACTACATTTCCTCTGAAATGCCCCATTCTTAGGCTGACTACTCAGGCTCTTTTTGTTGTTTTTATGTATTTATTTTGTTGGGGCCTATGATTTCTTCTCTGTCCAATCTTCTTCCATGACTTTTCGGTGACTTTAGGGTGACCTCAGTGCCTGGTGGCAAGGAGAGGTTAAGTGACTTGCCCAGGGTCACACAGCCAGTCCATGCCAGAGGAAAGACTTAAACCCAGGTCCTCCTGGCATTCCCCCAAAGCCATGTTACCTTTCTGAAGTTCTTGTTACATGTGAACAAGCAAACAGTTCTTATGAAAAAAATAAGGATGGATGGTTCTTTAATGCATCATTTCAAGAACTGCAGAAATCAAAGAGCAAAATTTAAAATAATAGCCAAAGTGAGCTTTTATTTTTAATGTCATCTATGACAGGATTCCACTAGACATTTTTCTCTGATGCACAAAGAAGAAGTAAGATGCAAAAATTTGGCTAAAGATAAAGGAAACAAAAACAAAATGAAACAACCCCTGAGGGTAACTATCCAGGCAGTCATCTTCCTGTCCCTGTTTTCTTGATGATAGCTGTGACTGTGGTGCTCATTGTGATAGTGTCCATAGAAGTGATTTATCAGTTTTTCAGTCACACTTATTCTGTGTATGAAGAAAATATTTTAAGAGAGTGGTGAGCAGCATGTATGTCCTAAGGAGGTTGACCAAAAGGGCCAAAGTCCTGGAGACCATACCACAGGAGGATTTCTTGAAAGAACCAGGGATGTTTACCTTAGGGCAGACGTAGTGGGAGACAAAATGATGTCTTCAAGTATCTGAGTGGCTATCTTTTGGAAGTAGGATTTGACTCTATTCTGCTTGGCTCTAGAGAACTAGGAGCAAAAGGTGGAAACATATTTTGGTTTGATAAAAGGACAACCTTCCAAATGATTCAAGCCAGGTTAAAAAGGGAAATGGGCTGACCTGAGAGGTAGCAGGTGGCTCTCTGTATTAATACAGAGCATCCAGGTTCTTCATCACTGGAGGTTTTCAAGGGGAGGATGGATCACCATTTGTCAAGGGATTCAGGAGGGAGTTGGACTAGATGACCTTTGAGGTCCCTTCCAAACTCTGAGATTCTGTAAATCTCTGAAGTGGGATCATGGTGTGTAGAAATTAGGTTTGATAACCTCATGATATGCACTCTCAAGTTTTTCCTAGCGACTACCTTAAGGCAGAATCCTCTGGTTTCTTTTTCACCAGAGGGATCTTGGGAAAATCTGGAACTTCCATGCTTCAGGATTTTTGCAGAGGATTTTTTTTTATTGCCTTGATGAGCTAGATGGTTTTATTAAAGTGTCATTAATCTTTTCTCTTGTGCTAAAGATTAATATTTCAAATTTATCAGGTAGAATGAGGTTAGGGAATAGAGAGAGGTAAGGTGGAAGAGAAGGGCTCTTGCTGGAAACTGGTAGTAGTAGTTAATGGGAATGAAAGAAGAAATAGACCTCAGAATTTAGGGATTTAACTAGGAAGGTGTGAGAATGAGAAGCTAAAAATCTGAATCTACTTCTTTTTAATTCCCCCCCCCCCAATTACATGTTAAATAATTTTTAAAACTTTTTTTTTCCTTTTGGAGGGCAATTGGGGTTAAGTAACTTGCCCAAGGTCACACAGCTAGGTTTTTGTTTTGTGTGCGTTAAGTGTCTGAGGCCGGATCCGAACTCAGGACCTTCTGACTCCAGGGCCGACACTCTACTCACTGCGCCACCTAGCCGCCCCCAATTTTTAAAACTTTTTGAAAAGTTTTGAGTCTCTCCGTTCCACTCCCCCCTTTGTGAGACAGTAAGCAATGCAATATAGGTGATACATGTGTGATCATGTAAAACACTTCCAAATTAGTGCTTCTAAATCTATTTCCATATAAGTGAAATTTGTTTCTCCCTCTCTTTACCTATGAGTGACATCCTTTGAGAATCATCAGTAATAAAAGACTTTATCTCAAGACAGAGGGGAAAGGAGCCAGTCTGATGATATACTAGCTAGAGAAGAGGGCTGGAAGCTACAAGATCTAGGTTTTATTCTCAGGCTTCACAATGATTTGCAGTACAACCTTGGGTGAATCATTTAGCACCAATCTCTTCCTCTGCAGAATTTCATACCACCTCATAGAGAAGCTGCAAAGGTTTGCTTAATTAGTATTTGTACTTGGAGACTCTCAAATGAAAGGTGCTTTGGAAATGCAAAGCAGTATAATAAAGCAAGCTTGGGAACACTTTATAAAAGGAATGAGAAAGATACACAGCATTCCTAAAACCAATTTTAGAGGAGCTGAAATGCAAACTTTACCTAGATATTACATAAATAGCAACAGGAGAGAATCAAGTCTGCTGGCACGTCACTTCTAATATACAGAGATGAATGCGGTTCAGTTAATCTTTCCCTTCCAGCTGTTCCTTGTATTCTGAAACCTTCTTTCCAGCTTCTCTCTGGGGTGAATGCTATCTCTAAGTGGCCACATCAGGGTTTTCAGATTCTCTTGATAGCCACGTGTCATCCTTCAGAACTCATTCCCCTACTGCCTTGCCACACAGTCTCTATCAGCTGCATCTAAATCTAACCTCCAGCTACTCTGGTCTGAGCAATTTCTACTCCACCACTTCCTAGTCTCCAGATTCAGGAAACTAACCCCAAAGTCTGAAGCAGGTCTTCCTGGTGGGTTACCATGGCAATACCTTGATATCATCTTCCCAATGCTCTGGCCCATCCCAATTTTGATCATCGCTTTAAACTTCATTTGCTGTTGGTCAAATGATTATAATACTATCCCCCAAATTTCAGAGGGCTGCAGGGACACTTTTAACTTTTAAAAGGAAAAATGCATGATGTCACTTTGGAAAAAAAATCTGGAGTATATTCACAATACAGAATCATTTTGAACTCTTCTGTGAAGAATAAAGAAAATGAACACTGTGCCTTTGGCTTTCCAATGTGAGACTGGAAAGCCTAAAGTATTTAGGACTTTTTGCCAACTAGAGGTTCTGGATAAGTGCCACTGGTCAGCTTCTGGGTCATATGGTCTCATTTTGTCCCTACAGCATATGCTGGTGAGACTTTCGAGAATCATTTAATTAGTGAAGGTCAGTGGGAGGTGATACCTAGTGGGAAGATTAGAAGAGATGTGAAATAATGTGCACCTGGAAAGAATCAAGATCAGAGGATTTCAAGAAGACACCTCACACACTGCTTAGTGAAATGCACACCTGAAAAAGAATCCTCATTATGACACCCTATAGCAGATGGATTTTTAAAAACTCCAGGCAAAGGGAATCTTACCGCACCCTGGACAGCTTCAATTGTTAGGACATTTTTCTTGACATCAAGTCTAAATCTGAGTCTTTGAAACTTTCACTGATTGTTTCTGGTGCTGTCTTCAGAGGCCAAACAAGTCTGATCGATCTTCCACAGAGGTGTGAAATAATATGTACATAGAACGAATCAGTTTCATGGTCCTTCAAATACAAAGAAGCACATTAAAAAAATTGTTCCCTACCCCATTCACATATTGATGATTTACACAGAGTTTCCAGTTACTGAGGGTCACTCACGAGGAAATTAAGAATGGCGTCTGTTACACACACACACACACACACGTTTTTGTATATTATGTATAAATATATGCATTGGGGGAGAGGGAAGGAGGGAGGGAGAGAGAGAGAGAGAGAGAGAGAGAGAGAGAGAGAGAGAGAGAGAGAGAGAGAGAGGAGAGAGAGGATGAGAATGGGATAGGGAGTAGGCATATCATTTCATTGGCGTAGGGAGCTCCCTATACCAGGAAGGAAACTATACTAAACAGGGTAACATCTTCTCTGCGGCTTACAGTAATAGCCATCTGACAGGGACACTGAGAATTTATAGTAATTTGCTCAGTCACACAGCCAGTGTGTGTCAGCAGCAGCTATAAATGTATATGTGTGTATTATGTATAGATTTTATACATTTGTACACATACATATACACATACATATTATATGTGCATATATATATGATGACAATCTGTTCTAATGTACTCTAATCGATACACACATTTATGTATATCTATCTATACACATACACATATTTATGTCTGTCTCCCTTCTCATTCTCTCTGCACACACATGAACATATATGTGCACACACGTACAAATGTGAATACATGTACATATATGTGTTGTATATATTTGTGTGTGCATTTAACTTTTAAAAGAATCTTTTAAAATAGAATCCCTGTAATGGAAGAGTGTGAAGTCTTTTTGTCTATCCTTACAGGCCCAATGGCTCAGAGCTCTTCTTTACTTCCTAATGGGTCTACTAGAGACCCCAGCAAAAATAGTGTGGTTTGTTTGGGCATTCCTTGACTCATATCTATTCATTTCAAAGATACTTTGATTCAATGGAATGTAAAATTTCAAACTCAGAATGTTTTGCAAATTCACAGCAAAACAGGGTTTTCCAGCCCTTGAAATGACTCAATTCATACCTAAACCATCCTAGATATAGGTCCCTGGGCTGTAAAGTTAGCCAGTCAAAAAGCATTTATTAAATATTTTATTATTAAGCTTTATTGAATTTACCATGTATTGGATACTGTGTTAAGTTCTGGGGATAAAAAAAGAAGTAAAGTTCCTTCAAGGATCTCATTCTAATGGGAGAGGCAACATGCAATTTGCTATGCACATGTAATTAACTATATCTATATCTAGAATAAATTGATGGTAATCTCACTGTAAAGGAGGGATTGGGGGAGGAGAAAACCGGAAAAGCCCTTGAGCATGCCAGGTGTGAGCAAGAGCCCAAGGCCCAGATTTGGGGAGATGAGATGGGTCACAAGACAGTAACAATAAGCAGGTCTGAGTACCTGTAAAGTATGGTGAGGGGAGTTGTATGAAGACTGGGTTTGGTTTAAGGCTGCTTAAGAAAAAAGTTCTCAGAGATCAAAATTTACATTCCTTATGGGCAGAGCAGTCACAGGTAAGAGTATGGTGAACAAAGGACAAACATCAATGAGGACTGGAAAGGTAAAGAGTGGCCAGGTTGAGAAGGGTTTTAAATGCCAGAGCATTTTTTTTATTTGATCCTGGATATAATAAGAAACCACTAGAGTTTATTTAATTGGGAAGGCTATTACAGTTTCGCTCATTAAAGCTGCTCTAATATTTAATAGTCAACCAAATAGCCAATGAGCATTTATGCATTGCTGACTATCTTGCAGGCACTGTTTCAGGGAAAGGGACAGCCCCTCCCCTCAAGAAGTTTTCTCCAATCAGGGAGATAAAATTATCTGAGAATAAACAAAAGAAATGCAAGCTAAGTTTGCAGGTGGGAGATACTAGCAGATTCTAAGATTAGGAAAGGCCTCTCTTAGGAGATGGTGCCTCAACTAAACTTTTTTTTTTGGATGGTGGAAGGCAAGGGAATTGGGGTTAAGTGACTTGCCCAAAGTCACACAGCTAGTTAAGTGTCAAGTGTCTGAGGATGCATTTGAACTCAGGTCCTCCTGACTCCAGGGTCAGTGCTCTATCCACTGCACCAGCTGTCTGCCCCCTGAACTAAACTTTCAAGGGAACCAAGGTTCCAAAAGGCAGAGATGAATAATAACCCTGCTCTATCTCTGCTATGGTCTTCTTTATCCCTAATCTGATCTGGATTCTTCACCTCCATAGTCACTTTGTCCCATTGCTATTCTAATTCATATTGATTTTCCCTGCTTCTTTCATTATCAGAGGCAGCAAAGAACTGGTAATTTCCCTTCTCCTTTCATCATTTCCATTCACTTTGCCCTATTACAGACATTTGCTTGCTCTCTTTCTCTACGTTCATTCAAATAGAGCACATTTAATTAGCCACTTCAACTTTGCTGTCCCTTCCATATGGGTCCAGCCAATGGTTCTTCTCTCTAGTGTAGCATCTATTGTTCTAGTCCCCTTGATGGTCACCATGCCCCTTAACTCTATACTTTTGGTTCCATGTGGATAGGTCCCTTCTCCTTCACTACAAAGTTGTTCCATATCTCCCTGGGTGGGTAATTTTCTTGTAGTTGTAGAAAATCCAGAAGAGCTGATCCTCCCAACTGTTGCATAGTCTAACTGAGATAAGAGTGGCCTGCAGATAGGATGGTGTTTGGAAAGTCAGTCAAGGGCATAATTGTGATGAAAACTGAAGGAGAATCTCTTCCAAATCCCACACAATGGTGCGATTGCTAGGTTGTGACAGTGAGAACCATGAGGTAGTTTCAATGGCCAGTAATGTCATTAAAAAAAAAGAATCTTCTTATGCCCAAGAGAAGGCTACGTCCTTGCCTCCTGCCACATTGCATTTCTCATATTTGCTATTCTAGGGAAGAACCTAACTGAGAGACAAATTGACTTGTTTTGCTCTGCAGTACTGTAAGAACTAATGGGAGAGCCAGGCAGAGGCTGAGATGGGAGAAAACCACACTTAGATCTCCCATAGGCACAGCACAATCAAAATAAAGCTCCCTGAGACCAATTCATCAGGCAGCACAATTGCACCTTATTGAGATAGAAAATTGCAGTTTCCTTGTTTTGTTTTCCTAGTTGAAATTTAACCCATTCAGTAGTTATGTTTTCCTTTTCTTCTTAAGAGCAATACTCCCTAACAAAGAGCAATGCACCGTTAGACAAAAACAGACTTGAATCAGAAAGAATGCCCACTTGTCTGGTTACTTCTTCATATCTTTCCAATACACCCTGGTAGCAGAGCCTTCTAAGCGGGGGGACTTTTTTTTAGTGGTATGTATTTTCCATGAGGGCTTCTGTCTTCATTCATTCAGTCTTTATTAAAGGTACTTTATTAAAGGCATTCTGCTAGGCACTGGGTATGTAAAGAAAAAATTAAATAATCCCTGACCCAAAGAGGTTGCATTCTCATTAGGGTCATAGATATAGAAAATTAAAAGGGACCTCAGAGATCAGCTCCTTCATTTTATAGATGAGGAAAACAAGGCTCAGAGAGGAATGAGATTATAACCCGCCCAAAGTTGGACTTGGTTGATCTCTAAGTACAGCATAAGGCAGCTTGATTCTGTTGGCCTCTGTGCAAATCTTTAAAGTGGTTTCCATGTTTCCTAGGTTTTAATTGTTTTCTAGAATATTGAAATGCCAAAAGTAGTTGACCTACCATATGCTAACCTTCAAAGGAGTTATTTTTAAAGTCATTTATATACATTTTAAAAAATGTCTACATCAACACATGAAAGTAGGCTGATAATAAGTATTCGGCAGTTTGATAATATAGCAACAAAGAATCACAGAACAAAACATAGTTATGGGAACTAAGAATGTAGAGAAGCTCAATAATATTGTAAAGGTTTTCCGAGTAGAGGTAGGAACTTTGAAGGCCTGGATTAGCTTTGACGTCCAATGAAGAATATGCTCCATATGCTGAGGGCCAGCACAGGAAAAGGGGAATAACCTATCAATAACCATATCATGAGGGGAGAACTGTGGACTTTGCTGGTTTCCCCATGTGACTGAATGAACAGACATCTGTATTCAGCACAAGCTGCAAGGAATGGAAAATGCCAATGAAACCCCTGCTGGGAGAGAATTATAATAATTGAGTCTTCTATCATGGGGCTCCGCACTAGTGCTGCAAGGTCACTGTGGGCCAAATAACTGCACAGCTCACAGAAGCTCAGGATTTTTTGCATACTTCATACTGCACCTCATAAGCAATGGGTGCTCAGTAATGATTAGATGATAATGGTGAAGAAAATTATTTTAAAATTCTCTTGGGACATGGCTGTTTCTGCAAAAGTTTGGTTAAAAGGAAAGGTCCAAAATCTGACCTCAGACACTTGATGCTTGCTAGCTGTGTGACCCTGGGCAAGTCACTTAATCCTGATTGCCTTGCCCTCTCCAAAAAAAGAAACAAATAAAAAAGAAAGAAAGAAAGGTCCAAACACTTCCAAAAATGACAACTAGAGATGAGATCTTCATACCAACGCCTTCCCATCCCCAACAGAAAGAATATCAAGGTACAGCTACCATTCTAAGGTCATCTGACCTCCTTTCCAGCAGATTAATAAAAACAAACAAACAAAAAAACAACCCAACAGCATAATCTCTATCAAAAAAGAAAGAAAAAGAAAGAAAGGAAGGAAGGAAGAAAAGAAAAGAAAAGAAAGAAAGAAAGAAAGAAAGAAAGAAAGAGTTCAGAGAACTGCATTAAGTGTACTACCCACCTCTTAGACTTGTGTTAGAAGAATACTCTGTAAGCTGTAAAGTACCATATAAATATAAGTTTTGAGCTATTGCCAAATAAAGATATCTATTTTACCAAGTTTGATTTTAGTTGTGTTTTAGTATCTCTTTCAGATTAGGATTTGGAAAGATTCTCTCCCCCTTTACCATCACCTATGAAGCAACGGTTTACCCACATTCAAGCCTTGTTTTTTTGTACTCTTCCCTTTCTCTCCCCTTTCATCACCAATCCATTGCTGAGTTATATTTATCCCCTTCCTATAATACTTCTTACCTCAGTTTCCTGCTCGCTATTCCTGTTGCCACTATCCAAATGCAGAGCCCTGTTATCCTCTGCCTGGGCTTCTCTATTAGCTTCCTCTTCCTGCCTTTACTTTCTCTTCCCTCCAAACCATCCTTCACACAAGTGCTGGATTTTTCTTCCTTATGTCATATTATTCTTCAATGGCTTCCTATGACCTTTCCAAGGGCTTTTTGAATGTGGTGCTTCACCTGTCTGGTCTTTCCTTGTATTTTCCCTTCTATATATCCTGTTCTCCAAGTTTTGTGTGTCTGTGTGTATGAGAATGAAATTAAATGTGCATTCATATGCAAAGACTGAATTTTTAAAATCCTTCTAATAAGGAAGCTTGTTTTGCTCTTCTCTCCTAGTCCCTTGGGTCTACTTTCCACTTGACAGTAGAGTTGCCTAGTCAGTACCCTCTATCTCTGAGTTAAAACCTTCTGGAAAGAAAAGGTTGTGTGTAATCAACTGGATGCATTATCCCTCTAGGTCCTTTAAGCATCATCTTCTGAGGCCTTCAGCAAAAGTCATGGTAAGCTAAGACACTGACTGTGCCCTGGGTCTTTGGCTGGAGGGGTATGATGTTTCTGTCTGTGGGATCTATCATCCTGTTTTTTTTTGTATAAACTTGGGTAAACTTCAAAGGCTTTCTTAGGCTTGGATAGACTGTAGCCATGTTTTCTTTCACTAGAAAAAACAATGCAAAGACTCATACCCAGGTCAAGTCAAACCTACCCCTCTTTCCTGGCATATTCCTCAAAGACTTTCCTTTTGCAGGGACGCTTACAAGGAGAAAAAACACAGCGTAGCTAGTCAGTCAAGCAACACTCCCCTCTGGTGGGTCTCATTCTTATCTCCTTGCCTAGTCACTTAGACAGATGCCCATGGCTTATAGCAACATTCCTGGCATTGGGCACAGGGCTCTGCATGTAGGAGGTACTCATTTGATTGGTGAGCAGCCTGGAGAATACGTCACGTAAGGATTAGTTGAACAAATTGGGGATGTTTAGCCTGGAGAAGAGAAGACGTGAGGAGATAAGATAGCTATATTTAAGTATTTGAAAGGCTGTCATGGGGAAGAGAGATTAGACTTAGTCTGCTTGGCCTCAGAGGACAAATCTAAGAATAATGGATAGAAGTTGAAATGAGTCAGATTTCAGTCTAATGGAAAGAAAAGTTTTGTGAACAACGAGAGCTATCTAAAATTGGAATGCTCTGCTTGGGGCTCCCCATCACTGGGGGTTTTCAAGCAGAAGGTGGGGACCATTGTATTTTCTTACTTTAGATCAACGGATTAGAGAGGGTTTGAAAAATGACTCAGATTTATAGTATCAAGATCTGGAAGGATCTTAGAGATAACCTGGTCCAATTTCATTTCATAGATAACAAAACCAAAGCCCAGAGAGGCTGAATGGGTTGTCCAAAGGCATGGGTATTAGTAGAAGAATTTTTATTTCAACCCAATTCCTGTGGTTCCAGAGCCACAGTTTTATTGTTTTTTGTTTTCTTTTACATTATGCCACTGAATCAAATGAATTCTGATCAGGATTTCAGAGAAGATCCTTTTTTAAATTAAATATAGCATAATAGGGGGCAGGTAGGTGACACAGTGGATAGAGCACTAGGCCTGGAATCAGGAAGATTCATCTCCATGAGTCCAAATCCATCCTCAGACACTTACTAGTTGTGTGACTCTGGGTAAGTCATTTAACCCTGACTCTGTAATTTATATGTAACTAAATCTGTAAAATGAGCCAGAGAAGGAAATGGTGGAACCGCTCCACTACCTGTGTGTAGAAAACCCCAAGTGGGGTCATGAAGAACTGAACATGACCGAAACAACTGAATGACAAAAATAGCAACAGCATGGTAAAGAAGGAAGTGGATTAATGAGAATTCAGGGATCACCTACTTTGCTCCTAATTGTAAATAACATCAATCACATTAAATTCCAGTCAAATGAATCTATCTGCTGCTTTTTTTTTTTTTTTTTTTGCATGGGTCATGAAATGCTTTGCACAAGGTATCTTCCATGCCTGGGATGTTCTCGCTCCTTATTTCTACCTCTTAAAAACCTTAGCTCCATTCAAAGTTTAGCACAAGCACTACCTCTTATAGCCTTTCCTAATTTCCCCAGGTGTTAGCACAACCCTCCTAAATTACTCTATTTTTAGTCAGTCACCCACCAAGCATATATTATTTACTAGGTGTTAGGCATTATGCTAAGTGCTGGGGATACAAGAAAAGAGAGAAACAAAAAACCAAAAACAATTTCTGTCCTTAAGATGCAGACATTCAGATGAGGGATATTGCATATAAGTAAATAGGTACATAGAAAAAATATATGGAATTGGTGGGGATTAATTTGAAATGGGAAGGTATTGGAGGGGTGGGGAAAGGCCTTTTGTAGAAGGTGACTTTGATCTGATCTTAAAGGAATCAGGGGAAAGTAAGAAGTAGGTGAAGGGGCATCTACGCATAGAGGACAGCCAAAAGCATGGAGAAGGGACATGGAGTGCTATTTCCATGGATCCAGTAGGCCAGTAAAGTTGGCTACATTACTCCCCTCCACAATGTCCAAAGGGGAGTAAGATAGGAGATCAGAAATGTAGCAAGAGGCCAGGTTATGAAGAGTTTTAAATGCAAAACAGAAAATGTTATATTAGATCCAGGAGGTAACAGGGGACCTCTGGAGCAAGAGGGTAATAGGGTCAGACCTATGCTTTAGGAAAAAAAATTCTCTTGTTAGCTCAGTGGAGGTTGGATTGGAGTGGATGGACTATTGAGGTCCATAGTCCAGGTGAAATGTAATAATAGTCTGAACTTGAATTGTGGTTGTATGAGTGGGAAAGGGGGTGTGTACGGCAAAGGCAGTGAAGGCACAAATGGTGTGATTTGGCATTGAATTGGGTATGAAGGAAGAGTGAGAGTGATAAGTCAAGGAAGGATGACTGGGAGGACAGTGTTGTCCTTGACAATAACAGGGAAGGTCAGCAGTGGGAGGGTTCGGGACACAGATAGTAAGGCTGGGTTTATTAAATTTGAAGTGCCTATGGGATATCTTAATTGTAGATGTCCAAGAGGTAGTTGGAGATGTATGACTAAGAGCGGATATTTAGATCTGGGAATCATCTGCATAGAGGTGATAACTGAACCCAAGGAAAGTGATGAGGTCAAGGAGGTCCAGGACAGAGGCTTGGGGACAGCCATGGTTAGTGGGGAATGCTACAGAGGAAGAATCAGTAGTGCAGGCTGCACAGTAGTGGTAAGATAGGTGGAGAACCAGGAGAGATAGTGTCCTGAAAACCCACAGAGGAAAGAACATCCAGGAAGGGATGATTGACAGTGGCAAGTTCTGCAGAGATGTCAGGGAGGATCAAGATGGCCATATGCTGATACAGTTTAGGAGGGTGGTTTCAGTTGAATGATTTTTGGATACATTATTCATTTATTTATCTCAGTAGGTAACCTCTTTGAGGGCAGGAATGATCTCATTTTGTCTTTATATCCCCACTGCTTAGTACACAGTAAGTGCTAATAGGGCTTGTTGTCATTGTGGTACAACCTACCATTTCTCATACTGCAATGCTGAAGGGATATTTTTTGTTTCAAGATATAATTTGCTGATATCCATATAAAAAGAAGCACAAGAAGATGTTTTGTTTTTCACTAAATCCTTGCAGATATTGGAGTAACATAATGGGAGAGTTATATGTACCTGAACTGAAGTGCTGCCTTGAGTGGGCACATAGTGAAGTGGTCTGGTATATTTTAGAAATTTCTTAAAAATGCTATACAAGTATGCCTCCGAGAGATATTGCAGGTTCAGTTCCAGACTATTGCAATAAAGTGAATATTGCAATAAAGTAAGTCACATGAAGTTTTCAGTTTCCCAGTGCATATTAAAATTATATTTACACTACACTATAATCTATTAAGTGTGCAATAGTATTATGTCTAAAAAATCCCTAGTGTACATACCTTAATTAAAAATACTTTATTGATAAAAAAAATGCTATCATCTGAGCCTTCAGAGTTTCATATATATATATATATATATATATATGTATGTATGTGTGTATATATATATATATATATATATATATATATATATTTTTTTTTTTTGCTGGTGGAGGGTCTTGCTATGATGTTGATGGCTGTTGACTGATCAGGACAGTGACTGCTGAAGGTTGGGGTGGCTGTGGCAATTTCTTAAAATAAGACAACAGTGAAGTTTGCTGAATTTCTTCCTTTTACTTGAACACTGAGAGGCCATTGTAGAATTATTATCTGTAGGCCTAATTTCAATATTGTTGTGTCTCAGGGAACAGGGAGGCTGGAGGAGAGGGAGAGAGCTGGTGAATGACCAGTTGGTGGAGCAATCAGAACACACATAACATTTATTGATTACATTCACCATCTTAAATAGGTGTTGTTCATGGTGCCCCCAAAACAATTACAATAGTAACATCAAAGATCACTGATCACAGATCACTATAACAAATATAATAATAATGAAATAATTTGAGATATTTTGAAAATTACCAAAATGTGACATAAAGACATGATGGGAGCACATTATTGTTAGAAAATTGGCCTTGATAGACTCACTTGCTGCAGGGTTGTCACAAACCTTCAATTTATAAAAATCACAAGATCTGCACAATAAAGTGAAGTATGATAAAATGAAGTATGCCTGTGTAATGGAAATGGGAATTCAAAGAGCTTCCCTGCCCCTTAATAGACCTAGGGGGGAGTTTGAAGACCTACCCTGCTTCGAAAATAAACTGCTTTCTAATAGGCTGAATGTAGTCACATGGAGCCTGTGATGGAGGAAATTTGCTGAAGGGTGCAGCAGAGCCCATAGGAAGCTGGTCAGAGCTAGCAAGACAGTGGGGAAGAGAGAACACTTGTTACGGAGATAGAGAGGTTTGTGAGTAAATATTGATCTTGTATTGGTTTGTGGGAAGGCTGAAGGATGCTGTGGCTCTCAGCATTATTATGGCTTCTGAATATCTTTGGTATTATGATGGAATCGGCTTACTGGTTTGGGGATTCGGTTTTCTGGCGTCTAAATAAATACTTCAGTTCTATCCTTCATCTGGAGAGTTTGGTGTATTTTGTGATTGAACGTCATGCGATACTTATAGTAACGGTCTTTATTGTGATCATGGGCACTGTGAATATTGCATTGGCGCTACAGCCTGTGCCAGCTTCTAAGTCAAGCACCAACAATAATAGCTAGCATACACAGACACACACAGACAAGCACAAACACTGCTTTAAGGTTTGCAAGTGGTTTTCACATGTTCTGTAATTTAGATCTTCACAACTACCCTGGGAAACAGGTGCTCTTGCTAACTATTTGACAGCTGAAGAAACTGACAGGGTCCAGTGACTTGGCTGGCACTGCACAGCTAAAAGTGACCGAGGCAGGATTAAAACTTGGATTTTTCTGAGTTGAAAATAAACACTGTCCTGACTATGCCATCCAACCTTTTAAGGTCACAAAACATTTTCCTTACAGCAGCTTTGTGGGGTAGGGTTTTACAAACATTCTTGACATCCCCATTCTAAGGGTACAGACTGGGATGTGCTGGTAAATATTTAATAATCAGATCTCTTAAAAAATGTATGGACACACCTCTATGTTTAACCTACCACTGACTTTTTTCTCTATTACTTTCTTGTCTATTTAATCAACAAAACAAAAGCCATGCATTTATTTGTAGTAGTTACCAATTTCTGAAGTTAAATGGTCACACTGGAAATTTAAACCAGGGGTGGGAAACCTGAGGTCTCGAGGTCACACGTGGCCCTCTAAGTCCTCAAGTGTGACCCTTTGTTCTGTGAAGTTTGGATTCATCAAAGGGCCATACTCAAGGACCTAGAGGGTCACATGTGACCTCAAGGCTACAGGTTCCCCACCTCTGATTTAAACAGTGGTTTAATAGGCTCCAAGACATCCCTGGCTATAGGAGACTGAGGTTCAGACAAGTTAAGTCACTAGTTAAGTCACCTAATCCATTAGGTCACCTAACTAATATCAAAGGCCAAACTTGAACCCAGAAGATCTCTCTTGACCTCAGTTAAGCATACTTTTCCCCCATTCCCCACTGCCTCTTCAGATCAAATAAAAGGCTTATATGTTGTGAATTGCATCACAGAGAAAGAACATTTGAAACTCATTTGTTTCAGTTGTTGGATCCACATCACAGACATTTTACTGCTTTCCCTTGGAGCAAATTCATAGATGTGATACCAAGTACATGGGTTGGGTCTCAGATTGGAAGCAGTTGAAACAAGAAGACTCATTTTGACCTCTAGGTCAGAGAAAGAATACGGATTACAATATAGTGTTTGCTATGTCAAAGATTTTCTGCATCAAAATTTTTTTTCTAAGGGTGGCTAGGTGATGCAGTGAATAGAGCACTGTCCCTGGAGTCAGGAGGACCCGAGTTCAAATCCGGCCTCAGACACTTAACACACACACACACACACACACACACACACACACACACACACACACACACACACTAGCTGTGTGATCTTGGGCAAATCACTTAATCCCAATTGCCCTCCAAAAAGCAAAAAAAAAAATTCTACCTAGGTCAGATCTTCTTCATAAGGTGGAGAAAGTCTGACAAGGCAGAGTTTTTTTGGGTTTGTTTTTGTTATTCTTTTTTTTGTTAAATGCCCCTTCTTCCTAAGAATTTTGGTAAAATAAACACCTGATTTAATGAGAGGAGAATTTACTTAAAAATGTTCATTCCCTCTTAGTAAATCAAAGATGCCAAATGTTGTGCCATGTGGGCAAGTACTGGCCAAAATTCCTCCATTTCAGGAGGGTCAATTCTCATTCTCCTAGAATCATAGAAGGTTAGGGTCAAATTCTTTTTTTGAAGTATATAGCTACAGAATTTGGGTTCTTTTTCATTTTCCCTCTGGCCTTCTATAACTGGAATTACTTTTCATTAAAAAATAAAGGACCCTACAATTTCTCTAACAAGTAAGACCATCACCAGGAAAGTAGTATAACTCTAATTTTCCTCTAGTTACTACAGAAGATCTTCAGTTAGGAGTGTAAGGGTAGAGAACAATGAATGAATGTGGTCAGAGCTCTGCTATATCCATAATCAGAAAGTGATTCAGAGATTCATGATTCTAGTATTATGATTGCCTTAGAATTCTTTATAACACTCCTGAGTGGCTCAATTCTTTTTCTGGTAAAAAAAAATCAAACCTTATATACAAGGAGAAAATAAGTGTCTGAAATAGGCAACCATGGTGTAGTGGGAAAAGCACCGGATTTGGGGTAGAGATATCTTTTACAAATATGGTTAGGAATAGATGTGATCATAGAAAATTAAATGGACAGTTCTGATGAAATAAAATTAAAATGCATTTACACAAGAAAATTGATGCAGTTAGACTTAGAAGAGGAGCAGATGATTAGGAAAAAATTTATGGCAAATTTCTGACAAAGGTCTGATATTCATATAGATAACCTGTTAAGAAGCCTATAAGGACAACACAGTACTGACCCCCTCCAAATAAGTGGCCAATAGAGACGATTAGAAAGAAGAAGAAGAAATGCTAAGTAATCAACAGCTATATGAAAAATTCCCCAAATCTCTACTAAGAAGAGAAATGCAAATTAAAGAATTCTGAGGTTTCATTTCATACCTAGTAGATGGGTAAAGATAAAAAAAGAAAGTGACACATGTTGGAGGGGTGATAGAAAAACAAGAACACTAGGATACGTTTGGTGAAATTGGTCCAATTGTTTTGGAAAACAATGTGGAATTAGACCTCAGCACTTGCTAAACTGTACATACTGTTTGACTTAGCTATAATATTACTAGGCATACACATGTACACACATATGTATGTATATGCATATGTATATGTATGTACATGACCCTTGTCACATGCTCTCATGAGCATATACTGCATCACAAGCTCCCTATTGGACATCTCCAACTGGATGTCCAATAAGCATCCTAAATGTAACATGTCCAAAAATGGAACTCATCTTTTCCCTAAAATCTATACTTCTTCAGAACTTCCTTATTACTCCTGAGGACAATACCATATTTCCAGTCACCAAGGTTTGCAATCTCAGTGTCATCCCTGATTGTTCACACTCACTCACCCTACATATCCAACCAGTTGCCAAATCTTGTCATTTCTGTCTCTTCACATCTCTCACATATGCCCCTTTCACCTTATTCCCACAACTCTCCAATGAGATCAGGCTCTCCTCACTTCCTGCATTCTAAGTAGTCTCCTTGCCTCAGGATACTTTCCATTCCAATCTATCCCGCACAGCTGCCAAAATGATTTTCCTAGAGCACAGGTCTAACCATGTCACCCCTGGCTCCTATTCAATTATCTCCCACTGCTCTTCATTACCTTTAGGATCAAATATAGTCCTCTGTTTGACATTTAAAGTCCTTTGAAACCAGGTCCCACCAACATTTCTAGCCTTATTCTATTTTAACTTCCATTCCCACACTCTATGGTCCAGCCAAACTGACCTGCTTTTCCTCACACATGGCATTTCATCTCCCATCTCTGTCCCCCATGCTGGGAATCCACTCTCTTCTCAACTCTGCTTGGAATCTCTTGTTTCTTTCAAAATTCATAGTTAAAGGCCACCTTCTTCATGAAGCTCTTCCTAATTCCCGTGGCAACTGCTGCTCTCTCTCCAACAACTATCCTGAAGTCATTGTGTATATATTCTGATCATACTCATGTATATATGACTTGTCTAACCTCTTACAATGTAAACTTCTTGGGATCAGGGCCTAATTCATGTTTGTCTTTGTACCCCTAGCACTTAGCACAGTGCCTGGTAGTTAAATTCTTAATAAATGCTTATTTGTTGATTTTCTTTGACCTCCTTGGACTATACATTTAGCAATGGAGCCCCTGGGTCAAAACATATGAATGTTTTAGTTAATTTTTAAGTATAATTCCAAACTGCTTTCCAGGAGAGTTGGACTAACTCATAGCTTGACTGAATGTATTAATTAGTCCATCTTTCTATGGCTCTTTCAGAATTTAGTTCCATCTTTGCAAATTTGCAAACAAGTACATTTCTTCTATTATTAATTATTTTTAGCAATCTATCATGTGGCTGTTAATAGTTGGCAATTCGTTTAATTTCTATTTGCTTTTATCTTTTGACCACTTCACTGGAAAATGGGTCTTGGTCTATTTATTTGGGTTGGCAACCTATATATCTGGGTTATCAGACCCTTATGAGAGATATCTGATGCAAAGATTTTTTTTCTCTATCCACCTCCTAGCTAAATTGATTTTGTTCATGCACAGTAGATAGTTTTTGTCTAAATGACTGGACTGGTGCTCTTTCTCCCCAATGGTTTAGAGAAAATAAAACTTGTTTTAGGGAAAGGGGTGTATTTCAGAACAGTTTCCATTCCTTTGTTATAATGCATGCTTATGTGAGCCTTGGATCTAGATCTATGATCTCATTAATTAATTAATGTTGCTACTATCTTCATAGATGCAAATTGCAACCCATTCAAGATTTCCAGTTTTGAGTTATTCTTATTTATGTTCTCTCATTAATCCTTCATGGAGATGGTGGGACATCTAAGGTGCTTCTGCTAGAATGCTTAAAATTCTAGGGATACCAGTGGAGCACACAGGCTATCTATCCATTGGTTTACCCTTACTTTTGCTACACCTCTGTATTTTTCCAGTTATACTTCACTTGGATGATATGCTTTCCACCATTTCTCTGGCTGAATTCCTTCTTTGTAATATTTTCAAGCCTGATAACACTTACCATGCACCACTCCATTGTCTTTGGGGGGATCTAAAACTTTAGTTCTTTGGCGATCATGACATTCCATGGCTTATCACCTTTTAAGAGTAATGAAAAGGGGCGGCTAGGTGGCGCAGTGAGTAAGAGCGCCAACCCCGGCGTCGGGATGACCCAGGATCAGTCAGCCTCAGAAAATGAGCACCCACACATAAATAAATGACTAGCCGTGTAACCTTGAGCAAGTTACTTAACCCCAATTGCTTAAAAAAAGAGTACTGAAAAAATTTTGATGTTAAAAAGATGACTTTCAGGGAGAAGTCTGAGGTTGCTAAAAGCCTTAGGGGAAAAAAAAACTAATGGAAATTCAGTCCACTCTCTCATGTTTCAATTCTAAGGGCAGTTCACTGTCCATTCCCATTATCTGCCAAAGCCGTATGTATTGATAGACAAGTTGCATAGATGTTCATCCAGCTGTATTTCATGGACTAGCACCAGAGGTTCCCAAAGTGAGCAATATCACCCCACTGGGGGGGAGGGGTACTGTAATGATCCAGGGGGCAGCAGTAGCCTTGGGTGCAATTGGGGGAAATTGAATAAAAATAAGGGGGAGGTGGAAGCATAAGGAAAGAAGAAAAGAAAAATTTGAAAAACCATTTGTACATGTTTCATCTGTTGTATAACAGAGTTAAACTCTTAGTGATTACATTATTTCCCAAAGAAACACACAAGATGCAGGTTATAACCAATCAGTGGGCAAGTCCACCAACAGGTCTTAATAAACAAGTGTTGGCAGGTGAGCATGTCAGGAAGTCCAGCATGCAATGTTACATCATCAATATTTCAATGCAAGAAACTCCCCCCACAAATTTATGATAGATTACTAAATTTAAGATGTCATTTAAAATATATTTTTTGAAATGACAATTTTTTTTTTTAAAGTTAAAGGGGTTAAAGAAAGTAGATTTCTAGGAGAGCACTGAGTAATTTTTTCAAGGGGGTAGTAAAAGTTTGGGAACCTCTGGACTAGCCAATAACCAATAGAATTTCTATCTACTTGTTTTTTTTCTCCATGCATAGTTAAGTCAAGTTTTTTTTTAATTTGATTGTGTAGATCTCATTGAATAGAATCAGTGATGTTTGGGGGCTTTATATAATTAGCACAATGTCATCCACAAACAAGGTAATTTAGAACAGGCTTCAAAAACCCAATCTGCAGGAGACACCACAGCATACCTAGAAGAGACCCAGATTAAAATGTAATTTGGAAATATTTAACAAAATGAATATAAATATAAGAAAACTTAGATAATGCTATTATGTGGTTTTCTAAATCAATATATTTCCTACAAGGATCTGTATATGTTTTAGTAGCCTCCATTTCTTTTGAGTTTGATGCCACTGATTTAGAGGACCTCAGCATTAATAGGGAATCCCTCTTTAATTTGTACTTTGTGCTGGACATTCCTCATGATGGTGACAAATACATATGTCTTCTTGTTCCTATATGTCACTGTTGTTTAGTTGATTTAGTTGTGTCTGACTTTTTGTGACCCCATTTGGGGTTTTCTTGGCAGAGATACTGGAATGGTTTGCCATTTCCTTCTCCAGCTGATTCTACAGATGAAGAAGGTGAGGCAAACAGGGTTAAATGACTTGCCCAGGGTCACACAACTAGTAAGTGTCCGAGACCATATTTGAACTCAGGAAGACATCACACTTGCTATTAATAATTAGGTCATCAGACAAAGTTATCTTTATTATACCTTTCAAAGGATTAAAGACTTTTGTCATGTTCATGTGGGATAGTATCTCTGGAGGACAACTTTCAAAGCATGATTCTACTCTATGGACTAAAATGCCTTTTTATAGTCAGCAAATTATAAGCACAGTGATTTGTATTCTCCGTATATCTCAGTCTACTGTGTGACAGTGAGTTATGATCTTTTGTAGAATGTCTTTGTAATATGCTGACCATTCCATTTTCATCAGAGTAAATGATCAGGCAGCTAGGTGGCATTGGGGATACTAGATGTGGGGTCAGGAAGATCCATGTTCAAATCCTGCCTCAGACACTAGCTGTGTGACTTTTGACAAATTGCTCGACCATCTCTGCCTCAGTTTCTGCATCTGTAAAATGAGGAGTGTTGGGCTTATGATCTCCAAGCTTCCTTCCAGTTCTGTCTCTGCTTCTATGACCCCTCTATCCATGAGCAGATGATGTTTCTAAAGATTTTATGGAGCTGAGGAAGAAGATCTATGGGTGGGTTGTTATCAGTTTCTTGGTCACCTTTGAGAAAATAAAGTCTCTGACTCTTTCCTTTAAACATCTGGAATCCTCTATTTTTTTCTTTTTTGAGGGGAAAAGGCAGGACAATGGAGTTAAGTGACTTGCCCAAGGTCACATGGTTAGTAAGTGTTAAGTGTCTGAGGCTGGATTTGAACTCAGGTCCTCCTGACTCCAGGGCCGGTGGTCTATTCACTACAGCCACCTAGCCACCCCTCCTTTTTTATTTAGATAGATTAAAATTCAATCCTTCAATGATGCCAAACTATGCTGCTTCTGGTAGAGATCCATCTCATGAAACAATAACAAATATAGACCTCGAGAAGGCCTATTTCTCCTGTTCTAGAATTTTAAAAGGGCTGTTTCTTGGTTTTAAAGTTTTTTGTATTTTTAGAAAAGACGAATCTCCTTCCAGGTTAGAGTATGAGCTAAAAATTCTGAGGTGAAGAAGAGCAGCAAATAGCCTGAATTAGTAAAGCAGCAAAGTGTTTTCTTTCTGTCTATGGCCTGCTGCTGATTTCCCAAGTCCCTCTCTCTTTATTTGTATCATCTTTGAGGCAACTGAGAAATAAAGACTGCTTGGCCAGCTGCCTTTCTTTCCCATTCTGAACACACAGATGTTTCCCCATCTTTCTAATGAAGCTTCTGATGAAAATGCCTCACTCTGTGGCAATTTTTTTCTTGTGTGCTAATGCCCATTTTGACATGATTCTTAGCGGGGTTCAGAGACCTAGGTATCTTCTGACTTTGCAGGGCCAGAGGGTAGGGGAAGAAAAAACCAACAACACTCATCTTAGTTAGAATTGGGTTCTGTTAAAATGGCATTTGGCATTTAGTGTTTTTTTCTTAAATTTTAGCTTTCTAGAATAAGAGGTTTTTAAAAATAAAAAATTTAAAACAGAAAAAAAGAAGGAAAAAAATAAATAGGAGAAATAGATCAGAATCAGATTCTGTTAAAAGGGCATTTGAAATTTGGTGGTGGTGTTTTTTTTTAATCTAACTTTCCAGAATAGGAGGCTTTTAAAGAGCAAAACCAATTAAAACAAATAAACAAACAAAAAAGGAGGAAAAATAAATAGGAGAGAGAGAGATTAGAATCAGCTTCTGTAAAGAGGGCATTTGGGGGTTGGTGTTTTTTAATTCAATCTTCCAGAATAGAGGGATTTAAGAAAAAAGAGGGAAAATAAACAGGAGCAATGGAAAGGACATTATTCCCCACAACCTTGCAAGAATTGCAGAGGGCTACAGGTCAAAGTGTGGAAAGATTGAAAGTGCCCTCAAGCTACTTAATAATTCAAGAGGTGTGGAAACCAGCAGTCAAGTGTAAAAGTAAATAATTTCTTGCTTCTTGAGCCCAGCAGAGGCAATTCAAATACAATAGGTTAAATTTCAACCTCAGGAAGCATGTTTCTAAGCTGGGGTGAGGGTTTAGTGACTATCACATGGCTAAGAAAAATGCCACCCAATATTTGAGAATTTGAACGAGTCACATAAAAGAGGTTCTGCATAAATTTATCCAAGTCCTAATAAGTGATGCTTAGATAGCACCTTTCAGGTTTGTTAAGCGTTTTGCACATAATTGTATTTGAACCTCAAGATGACTTTGTGAGGGAGGTATTTCAGGGAGCATTGGCCCCATTTTACAGGTGAAGACACTGAGGTTCATAGAGAAAAGAGACTTGTCCATCAGAACTAGTAAGTACTAGTAAGTCCATCAAAATTTAACTGTGGGCCTGCCAGACTTCAATGCCACCCACAATTCTACTACATGATGTTGATTCTCAAAAATCAACAGTGATCCTTCTTTGGGATAAAGGAAGGGAACAGGATTTCTAAATAGTTCGGCTCTGTCCAATTCTTGGTGATCTCATTTAGGGTTTTCTTGGCAAAGATACTTGAATGGTTTGCGTTTCCTTCTCCAGCTCATTTTACAGATGAGGAAACTGAGGCAAACAGGGTTAAGTGACTTGCCTAGGGTCACATAGCTAGTAAGTGTCTGAGGCCTGATTTTAACTCAGGTCCTTCTGACTCCAGGACGACCCCACAACCTAAATACCCCATCAATAGTGAGAAAACACTAAATCAATAAAGTTTCACCGCACACATAGCAAAATCATACAAGATTCCTCAAAAGATTTAAAATCAGGGATAACTTTTTCTTTTTTTTTTTTGGAGGGGGGAGAGCAGGGCAGTTGGGGTTAAGTGACTTGCCCAAGGTCACATGGCTAGTTTTGTGTTAAGTTTCTAAGGTTGGATTTGAGCTCAGGTTCTCCTGACTCCAGGGTCAGTGCTCTATTCACTGCATCACCTAGCTGCTTCAAAAATGATTATCTTTTAAAGTGTAAACATAGTAATTTAGTTTTTTTCAGTTGCATCTAACTCATGACTCCTTTTGGGGTTTACTTGTCAAAAATGCTGGAGTGGTTTGTTATTTTCTTCTATGAGGAAAGCCAGGCAAACACCGTTAAGTGACTTGAGACCTTATTTGAACTCAGGAAGATAAGTCTTCCTGACTCCAAGCCCCATACTCTGCTCTGCAAGGTGCACAATGGATAGTGCTGGGCCTGGAATCAGAAAAATGTGAATTAAAATCCTGCCTTAGAAATTATCCAGCTGTGTAAACCTGGGAAAACCACTTTGTCTCTACCAGCCTCAGTTTCTTAATCTGTAAAATAATAATAATAGCATCTACCTCCCAGAATTGTGATGATCAGATGTAAAGTGCTTGACAAACCTTAAATCACTCACATAAATGCTAGCTATTATTATCATTTACAAATGTCTCCCTCCCCCTATACATTAAAGTTCAGTCATTCAAAAGAATCTATTTTCCCAAGACAATGTTTTCTTAGGTGTGTAATCCAAAGATTTGATCGACCCTTCAAAAATGTTTCTGAGTCAGTTTTCAGCAAATAGAAGTCCTTCAAGCATCAGCAGACTCTATCTTCTCTTGCTTTACAAAAGAAATTGAAAGGCTATTCCCTCAGATGCCAGTTCACCTTTCAGTGTTTTAAAAATCTGCCCATGAAACAGTCTGTCAATCAAATATGTTGTGTAAAGACAAAAAAAAGTCCATAGAATTAACTGAACTGAGATGTTTCGAATGACAGACAATTTCCTGCTTTCACTCTCCTAAAACATTCAAAACAACAGAACCATATTCTAATCTCTAAAAGAATTTAGGAATCAAAGGTTTTGGGGAAGGTATATTCTCTATGATTTCAGTTTTCCTTTTTTAAGACCAAACTTTTATAGAGATGGAACATGTTGAAAAAAAAACCCAGGAAGTGTCCTAATAAAAATGGATACTCTGTCGTTCTCTTTTGAGGAATAGTTACATCATTCAGTCCTGAAAGCCTGCAGGTCAACTCTCCAATAAAATGACTTCATCATCCTTGTGCAAGCCAAGATGAATGAGTCACATCGCCCAGGGGGGCAGCAGTTGATGGAAGAGAAATAATGCTTTCTTTATAGCTGATCAAAGAGACAGACTGTGATAGTCTGCTCTATAGAAAGAATGCTGGGTGTAGTCAAAAGATTTGGGTTTGCCTCATTCTACCAAGTGCTCTTGGTGTCCTCTCGGGCAGCTCATGTGAACCTCTCTAAAGCTGTATTTTTATCTATAGAAAGACAATTAATCCTTGTACTACTCTTTCAAAAATTGTTGGAGGATCCAATGAGATCCCATTGAGTAAATTTGTGATTGTAGCCTGCTATAGAAAATTACATAATTGATCAGTCAGTCAGCTAGTATTTATTAAGTGCCTACTATATGGAGAGCACTATTATAATTTCGTCCATCATCTGTTTTATTTCCTATGGTTCCATAGTGAAGTCCTGGAGAAAAAAAAGAAACCAATTTCTTCATGTTTCATGTAAATACTTAACAAATATATAATACATCAGTAGTGTCAAATAAGAAGCCTGGAGTCATAATACAACCCACACCACTCAAATGCTGCCTGAACCAGATTAAAATGTAATTGGGAAATATTTAACTAAACAAATAAAATACAATAAAACATAGATAATATTTCATTGAAAAACAAAGTCATCATGTGGCCCACAAGGTTTGTTGTTGCATCCTTTTAGTCATGCTGATCTCATTTGGGATTTTCTTGGTAGAGATACTGGAGTGGTTTGCCATTTCCTTCTCTAACTCATTTTACAGAAGAGGAAATGGCAGCAAACAGGGTTAATTGATTCACCCAAGGTCACATAGCTAGTAAGTGTCTGAGGCCGGATTTGAACTCAGGTCCTTCTGATTCCGGGGCTGATGCTCTATTCATTGTGCCACCTAGCTGCCCTTTATGGTTTAGTGATTCCCATTTCTATTTGATTTTGACACCACTATAATAAATATTAGTGATTTTCCTTTCCATCCTTTCCCTGCAATATCCAACAATCCAGAAGGCAAATTTAGGAGGACTACCTATGATAGAAAGGTATGTAGATAGATAGATAGATAGATAGATAGATAGATAGATAGATAGATAGATAGATAAAACATTTATGAAGCCTTACTATGTACCAGGTACTGTGTGACATGCTGGGTACACAAATACAATCAAACAAGACAATCCCTACCTTCAAGAAGCTGGCATTCTAATGAGAAAATAACACATAATGGGAAACTGGAAAGGTAAGGACGTGTGGCATGGTGTTCCTGGAAAATGACATGGTTGCCTAGACCACAGTAAAATAATTATAGTCAAGTGACCCAGGACAAATTCTAGGTTATCAGTGAGGAGGTGAGACTATCACTATCAGTGATAGTCCAAGTAGAGGGGCAAGGCATAGAACAGTGTGGGAAATGGTAGATACTTAATTAGCCAATAATTAAATGACATGATTGATTAATGAATTTTTATTAGTGGATGCCCAATTAGCTAACAATCAGTAGATCAATTCATGACCTTCTATTAAGGTATACATGGTTATCTAATAATTAGCTAATAATAATAATTTATTGATCTAGTCCAATTCTTGTTGAACAGACTATTCCCTATTGTGTTCTTGGAGGTAGTATTTACACTGATGAGATCACTGATGCATAGAGACATCTCTCACATTTTATCTATTTAACAATCTGTATATTTGCATGAGTGTAAGACACTACTAGTCTACATGCCAGGCCTTCAGCACAGCTGCTTCCCCTTAAAAATTTAAAAGGCAGACTTCATTTTTATCTCAGCAGCAAGAAAGGGATTGAATTGGGTAGAATAGTAGAAGAAGATTTTTGTACACACCATATTTGGAATTCATGCTAAGGATGCCACTCGTGAGTAAACAAAATGCTACTATGAAATGCCAGAATTTTTGCTTCTTAGCACAGAAGTAGGAACTTTCCCCAGCTCTGGGAAAAAAGGCTTTATTTGTCTTTTAAAAGTCCTATGCGTGTTAGTCACAGTTCATTTCTCCTTTCAGAAACAGAGAACTCTCCATTTATTCTTTTTTTTTTCAATTAAACAAATGCTTTATTAACTTCTGGTTTACATCGTTCATTTCCACCAGATTATGAGTTACATTCCCCCCCCCCCATTTTTTCCCTACCCACCACCCCAGAATAGCAGTCCCACAAGATATCCCCTCATCCAATCTGCTCTCTCCCATATCTTCTCCCATACCCCCTTCGACTTTGCCATTAGGGCAAGGTGAATCTGTGAGCCCCACTGCCTGGACATCTTATGAAACATTTAATTTTAAAACTTCGATTTTCAGATCCATTCCCTTCCTCCCTTGTCACCCACTCCCTCTGAGAAGATAAGCAATTCAGTATGTGTTGTACATGTATAGCTATGCAAAACATTACCATAGTAGATATATTGTAAAAGACTGCTTATATTTCCCTCCCACCCGTCTCACCTCCCACCTGGTCCATTCCCTACTTTGATCCTGTCCCTCTTTGATAGTGGGTACTTCCAACCTCCCCTCCCCCCAGAATGCCCTCCCCTCCATCATTCCCCCTCTCATCTCCCTTTCCCCTACTCAGGAGAGTGAGTTAGGGTAAGATATTCCATTTAGTACGTATGTGATTCTCTCCTTGAGTCAACTTCAATGAGAATATGCTTTTGCATTTTTGCCTTCCTGTTCTTCCTCTCCTCTGCAACTACTTCCCCTTGCTTCTTTTACATGAGATAATTTATTCTACCCTGTCTCTCTCCATCTCCTCTTGCCACTTTCCTCTCTCACCTCTTGACTTCACCCCTTAAGAATCATCCCTTCCTTGGGGCGGCTAGGTGGTGAATCGACAGAGAGCCAGCCCTGGAGCCAGAAGGACCCGAGCTCGGATCTGGCCCCAGACACCCAACACACAAACAAAAACCCACCCACGTGAACCTGGGCAAGTCACCCAACCCCAATTGCCCTCCAAAAAAAAAAATAATCATCCCTTCCCATCAAATTCAACCTGTGCCCTCTATCCATGTATATCTGTGAACATATGCCATGTACCCTTCCTCAATTATTTTCATAATGAGAAAGGTTTCATCAAACACAGTTATTGTTTTTCCATGTAGGAATGTAAATAGTCCAACTTTGATAAGTTCCTTTGGATTTCTTTTCCTTGATTACCTTCTCAAGCATCTCTTGCTTCTTGTGTCTGAATGTCAAATTTTCTATTCAACTCTGGTTTTTCCTCAAGAATGCTTGAAAGTCCTCTATTCCACTGAATGACCATATTTTCCCCTGAAACAAGATACTCAGTTTTGCTGGGTAGGTGACCCTTGGCTTCAATCCCAGCTCTTTTGCCCTCTGGAAGATCATATTCCATGCTCTTCAATCCCTCAGTGTAGAAGCTGCCAGGTCCTGGGCTATTCTGATTGTGTTTCCACAATATTGAAATTGTTTCTTCCTGGCTGCTTGGAGTATTTTTCTCCTTGATCTGGGGATTCTGGAACCTGGCTATAATATTCCTGGGAGTTTTCTTTTTGGGATCTTTTTCAGGAGGTGATCGGTGGATTCTTTCAACTTCTATTTCCCCCACTGGGTCTAAAACATCAGGGCAATTTTCCTTCAGAATTTCTTTAAGGATGATTTCTAGGTTCTTTCTTTGATCATGGCTTTCAGGTAGTCCAATAATTTTTAAGTTATCTCTCCTGGATCTATTTTCCAGGTCAGTGGTTTTTCCTATGAGATATTTCACATTGCCTTCTATTCTTTCATTTGTTTGGATCTGTTTAATAGTATCTTGATTTCTCATAAAGTCACTAGCTTCCATTTGCTCCCAGTCTAACTCTGAAGGAATGAATCTCCTCAGTGAACTTTTGAGATTCTTTTTCCATCTGGCAAATTCGACTTTTTAAGGCATTCTTCTCCTCATTGCCTTTCTGAGCCTCTTTTGCCATTTGAGTTAGTCTATTTTTTAAGGTGTTATTTTCCTCAGTCAGGCTGTGGACTGTCATTTCATACTTTTCTTGCATCTTTTTCATTTCTCTTCCCAAATTTTCCCCCACTTCTCTTATCTGCTTCTTAAGGTCCTCTATGGCCTGTAGCCAGCTTGTATTTTCATTTGGGGCTTTTGGTGCAGGAGTTCTGACCTCACAGTCCTCCTCCATGCTTTGAGCCTCTTTGCCCCTAAAATAGGAGTCCAATGTTGAACTTTTCTGTTTATTTTGTTTCATTTGCCTAGGCATGTTGCTACTTAATTACTTGATTTTGGGGCTTGTTGCCACAGTAGGACTCTGCCACCAGACAGGGGAGCTTCCGCCCAAACGTGGGGTCTTCACAACTTCCTCCAGTTGTGTGGCCTCTGTAAAGCCTCCACCCACTCTGGCAAGTTGGATACCCACCCCAAACTTCCCCCCCAGACCACAATCCAGATCCAGGCAGTTTAAAGCAAGAGCGATTAACCCCCAGACTGATTGCTGGATCTCCCTACAATTCGAAGACCAGGAGCTAGAGCCACTACTGATGCTGCAAAATGGCTTCTGTGCAGCTGTTTCTTCAGCAGCTTTTTGCCCCCAGGGGAGGAAGCCACATGTTCCCCAAATACTGGTCCCAAAGTCCATAGGGCACTAACCTCTCACTTTGTCCTAGGCATATCTGTGCTGATAATTCTGGAATCGCCACAATTGCTGGTGTTCTGGGGTTCCACCAGCTGGCTGAAGGCCCGGCTGCCCTGGGGCTAAAACCGCAGACCTGGGCTCGGCTCTGCGGGCTGCGCTGTCGGTTCCCAGTGTGCTGTGCTGCCTGCTCTCAGAGCGTTGTGCTGGCCGCTCCCTGCAAGGCTGCTGGGCTGTCCTCAGCAGGAGGTTAGCTTCTCTGTGCGGTTCTGTGGGTGCTGTGGCTCCAGAAGTTGTTCGGAGTCCCCTTTCACATTGTTTGAAATTTGTGTGGGGTAGAGCACATTGGAAATGCTGTTTCTACTCCGCCATCTTGGCTCCGCCCTCTCTCCATTTACTCTTTATGTAGAATGACCTGTAGCTGCTGATCCCCTTGATTTCCAGATTAGCCCAGCACTAGCCAGTAGGTAGGTGTGGGGGCAGTCAGCATTCTAATCACTCAGGAAATCAATATTTCAGAGGATTAAGAGTAACTTACGGTTAGGTATAGGCCCTGTGATTTCCCTAAAATCATGTTTGCTTATATTAAAATGAAAAAAGTTGGGGGGAGAGGAAATGGGGGAAAAATCAGCAGATGGTTTTGAAATTTTGGAAATAATTTATTTTATATTGCCTGAGGAGCTGAGGAAGGTGAGAAGAAAATGTGTTATTTTATAGCTCTTAATGATTAACTCTGAAATACTGGGTGAAATGGCAGGACTGAATTAAATTTAAAATATACAACACATTTATGGTGCTGGAGGGTATAAGAGAGACATTTTGTAAAAGGGCCAAGAGAAGGAGTACACCTCACCTTGAGGCCTGCATTTTTTTTTCTTCAATAAGGATTTGACCTCAAGATCATATATAGAATGTATTGGAAGGTGTGTGAATTTTGACAGGCTTGTTGCAGCGACCACATTGAAATGCCACTAAGCCTACCAGTCTATACAGGATGAAGAAAATATTCTAGGTTTAGTGTCAATAGAAAATTTTCTTCACCATGCTTTCCTTCCTTGGTTCCTTAACCCCCTAAGTTACTAGTAGAAAGCACGTCATTTGCCATGTGTTTAGAACAAATTTTAGAACAGTTCTGTTTTTGTTGGTAGGACAATAGTATCTGGCCTGGTGACAATATTACTGGATCTGAAGCCAGACACCTCTAACCTGCTGTCTATGTGACCTCAGGTACACTACTTAGATTCTCTGAACCTCAGTCTCTTCTTCTGTGAAATGAAGAAGGAGTTGAAATAGACAAACTCTAATTCCTATGATCTCAGTCCTTAGACAGTAGCTAAAAACTTGAGCATCAGACTGCTCACCACTGCCAACTCCCCATGACATTTGTTTTTAGTCATTTATTATTTAGTATTTTAATTTATAGCTCATTATTGGGTTACTAGGCAAGAAGGGTTAATTTATAGTACATTTGATATTCTTAAATGTTAAACTTCAACCATATAAGGAATACATATAATGGGGTTTGGAATCGAAAATGGCATCTACTATATGGAAAGTACTAGGGTACCTGTTTCAAAGAGATGGGGGAATTTGTGGAAATTCTGTGTTGTCCTACCACGTGGTTGGGGGCAGTGTTTTCCATGGACTGTGTACTAGAAGGGTCAAAAATCTTTCAAAGAGTTTGACCAAACAATGGAGGTAGCTTGTTCCTGTATTCACATGTGAGTGTGAAATATTCCTTCACTCACAGCAGGTGACCCCATGCTAAGGGGGACAGTTTTGAGAGATGCGTTCTTTCCTTTTCCCCTTTAGTTCATTTGGTCCTGAGAGTCAGGCCTCGTGTTTTGACCTTTCTCTCCAACCATTCTAGGTCCAGGGAATAAAATCTCTGACCTGGGAGCAGAAAGCCCAGGGATCCAGGAATTCTGGAATCCAGGCTGGGTGTTGCAGCCCACCTAGTGTCAAAGATCTGGAATATTAGCCTGGTTTTGGATTTGAATTTGATGAGACTAATGTTATGTAGGAACCGTGGATTAGATTGTAAACCTAATCTTCCTCAGAGAATGAGGTGATAAATTTAGATTATGCCACCAAGGGATCGGGGGAAAAATGTTTATAAATTTGTTCATACTATATCTTTGAAGTAAAAATCCCTTTGTAAAAACTAATCCAATTTTAATTGGCTAAATGGAGCTGATGTGCTGATCACTGGAACCCCGAAAAAGGGGAACAGAACAGTTAGGAGCTCTGAATCAATGAAGAGAAAAACTTCCCAATTCTAAAAAGGGTAAGATGTAACAAATCTGGTCCTGAGAGTAGGACCAGAATAGCCATGTTTCACATGTATATATGCATTACACATTCATTCAAATATAGAGCTCCTTCAGGTATACACTGTACCCCTTAAAGGAAGGAAATTAGGTATTATATGAGACATATTCAGGGGAAAAGTATCTTATGTCCAGACCAATATGGCATATGTATATATATATATATATATATATATATATATATATATATATATATATATATCTGTGTGTATACATAATATATAAGAATAAATGAAGGAAAAAGCAATTATTAAGCTCTCACTGAGTACAAAGTTTTGTACTTATGTGCTTATTTCTATAAAAGAAATAAAAAATCGATCTTATAATTCTACGGTGAAACTGTAGCCATGTGCATAGGACTATAGCAAGAAGAGAATTGGCCCAGCCTATCCAGGGATCTTATTCTTAAGTTCATAACAGTGCCTGGGATTCAGTCTAACAAAACATTTATTATTCATACTCATATCACCAAACTTTAACTACATACGGATACCCTTTAAATAATCATACCTTATATATTCTCACATTTTACATTCTAAAAAATACATTTAGCTTCCCACTTTCTCAATTCCTCTTTCTCTAACATTTTCATTACATTTCCTATTACTCGTGCTTATTTCTCCAAAGTGCTCAGGGAGCATGGCCACTTCTTGTTTTAAGAATAGTTTTGAAGAATAGACCAAAAATTTTTGGACATATTTAATGTTATTCGTAGGGATAGGTAACTTTCTTACAGGTAGCTAAGTGGCATGGTGGCTAGAGTGCAGGGCCTGGAATCAGGAAGACTCATTTTATGAAGTTCAAATCTGTGATATTTACTAGCTGTATGACCCCGGGCAAGTCACTTAACCTGTTTGCCTCACTTTCCTCATCTATAAAGTGACTTGGAGAAGGAAATGGCAAACCACTCCAGTATCTTTGCCAAGAAAACCCAAATGGGGTCACGAAGAGTTGGACATGACTGAGTAGCAACAAGAACAACAAATAACAACTTTCTTCTAGCAAGCACACAGACAGGCATCCTTATCCCAGAAGTTAGTAAGAATGAAGCACTTTTCCACCCCCTGCCCCATTCAAGAACATAATTTATAATTATCTTTCAGGAAGATGTAGTCAGGGCAGCTAGGTGGCACATTGAATAGAGCACCGGCCCTGGAGTCAAGAGGACCTGAGTTCAAATCCAGCCTCAGACACTCGACACACTCACTAGCTGTGTGACCTTGGGCAAGTCACTTAACCCCAAATGCCTTGCCTTCCCCCCTCCAAAAAGCAAAATAAAATAAAATAAGAAAGATGTAGTACTGAGTTGTCATACAAAGAAAGATAGCTTTAGAATTAAGACTCATGTTTAAATACTAGCTCTGATATTTCCTACCTGGAAAAGAAAAGGCACGGAGCATTTATTTATTAAGCACTTACTATATACCAGGTACAGCGCTAAGCACATTATACTTATTATCTCATTTGATCTTTAGAATAACCCCGCAAAGTAGCTGCTGTTATTATCCCCATTTTACATTTGTGGAAACTGAGGCAGACAGGTTTAAATTACATACCCAAGGTCACACAACTGAGGCTGCTTTGAACTCGGGCCTTCCTGACTTCAGACCCACCTTTCTTTGCACCACCTAGCTGCCTCTATAAAGAAAAAACAAACAAACCCACTAACCCTAAGTAACAGTTATCCTCATGCATAAATTAATACTTGCATTATTTAACTAATAGAGTGGTTGTAACACAACCACTCTATCAACTTTAAAGCAGTATATAAAAATGAGCTATTATTATTGTCACAATTCAGGAGAAATAAACTGAGATGGGAAGGGATTTATCATAATATGTCCCTTAAGAAAGCTCTGCTGATTTGTTTGAAATGAGAGAAGTCAGTATTGGCCATTTCCCCCAGTACTTATGATGCACCTTATTGATATGAAATTGTTAATGGAAATCAATTTATACTTTCCCGTTATTTACAACATTTCTCTATAGTTTTTGTAAAACTGTAGCTGAGGAAAGAGGAGTTTTATTGTATTATTGACATCTGTCCAGATAATTCACTTGAGACTTGATTATCCTTGTGTTTACTCAATTCCAATAGGAGATGAGCAGATTGGGGAGGAGGTGCAGTATTTGTAGTCAAGGTAGGAGGAAGTGGGCTGTTGAGACTTTTTCATAGGCAGGAAGCATTGTGTCTAGTGATGCATGTTCGGGCCCATTATGGCTCATGAAAGGAAGTCAAAAAGGAAATTTTAAAAAGCAAGGCTAGACTTCTCACTGGCAGATGGATCAATGTAGGGCACGAATGGGATAGGTCAAAATTTGTCTCAATAAGTACAGTTGCAGTGAAATGTCACTATATATCTAAAATAATAACATGTCCCAGTTATTTAAAAAAAATTAAGGATAGTAAAATTCCAGTCCTGCAAAAAATTCTGGGGAGTCCCTTGGAAATTGAGAGGCTTTGTTTTTAGCATAGAAGAGAGGTGATGGCTTTCTATGTGGCAGGGGTTGAGGACACTCTTAACTTTCTATTCTTTTACTAACAAAAAGACTCTATCTATCTAATCTGCATGTGTGTGTGCATGTGTGTATCTGCATATGTATGCATGCATGTATGGATATTGTACGTATGCACACATACATTGTATGCATGTGTGTACATATGGATGGATGTATGGACAGGTATATCAGTGTATATATGCATGTGTGCATGCGTGTATGGCCAGATATGTCATTGTATGTATCACTGTATGGATTGATGGACAGATTATCATTGTATGCATGTATGTATATACATATGGATGAATGGATATATCATTGTATGTATGTACATACAGACATACATACATTGTATGTATGTATTTATGTATGTATGGGCAGATGGATCATTGCATGGATGGACAGATGTATCATTAGCCATCTTACATCCTGTGAATTTCTGTCTGGTTTAAACCTCTGTCATTGAATTGGTGCTAGAAAGTAATGAGTCCTTTTTTGACCTCTCCCTCTTCTTCTACTTGTCTCTTTCCTAACATGGCTATTATTTATCCTTATGAATGTTTCCATGTCTACAGAATACCTAAGACACAGCAGCAAGATATGTCTTTACCTTCCCTAAGTGGGCTTAAGTCATTGGTGACAGGGCTACTAAGCCACCAGGTGAATCAAATGTCATGATTTGCCTAGGGATCAAATACATCCACTGACACAGGAAAGTTAGGAGGGCAAGCCCTGACCTTTGCCTTGCCTTCTGAAAGACTCTAAGCTCATTAGGGGCGGGAATCTGATCACTTTTGCATTTGCATCCCCAGCTCCTAATAATTGCTAGTATTTATATAGCACTTTAATATTTGCAAAGCACTTTACATATGTGTAAATGGTAATGGTAATTTGAAGATTTTCCCTACCCCTTAATAAGCCTAAGGGAATTTGAAGACCTTCCCTGCTTTGAAAATATACTCTGCCCCCAATAGGCTGAATGTAATCACATGGAGCCTGTGGTGGGAGGAGTTTGCTGAAGGGTAGAGTAGAGCCCACAGGAAGCAGGGAGTCAGAACAGTGAGACACAGTTGAGAGGAGAGGACAATACTTCAGAGTGAGACAGTTAGGCTTATGAGTAAATATTGGTCTTGTGTTGGTTTGTGGAAAGGCTAAAGGATGGTGTGGCTCTCTACTATGTTGTGGTGCATTAACTTCTATGTTGCTATGATGGATTTGGTTTCCTGGTGTTGGGATTTGGTTTTCTGTTATCTGAATAAATGTTTTTGCTTCTGTCTTCTATATGGAGAGTCTGTTATATTTTGCAATTGAACACTATTCAGCTATATTTATAGTGACTGTTGGCACTGTAAATATTGCACTGGTGCTACAATATATTATCTCATTTGATTCTTACAACAACCCAGTAAAGTAGGAACTATTATCTATTCCCATTTTACAGATGGGGAAATTGAGACTAAGAGAGATTAAGTGGCTTGCCCAGGATCACACAACTAATAGGTCTCTGAGGCAGGATTAAAAAACAGGCACTTAACTAATACTTGTTGATTAATAGAGGGCTCTCTCCCATCCCTTTTTCCTTTTCCCAGGATCACAGAGTGTAATAGTTGGAAAGGACCTTAGATGTCATCTAGTACAGCCTTCTTGTTTTATAGATGTTGCTGCCCTCTAGCCATGTGACCTTGGGCAAGTCACTTAACCCCAATTGCCCTCCAAAAAGCAAAAAAAAAGTTGCTTCCCAGAAAGGTTCCCATGACTTGTTTAAAGTCATAGTGGCAGGAAAGCTAGTCTATGATCCCATGCAACTCACTCCCAAATGCATCCTCTGTCTACCATCCTTCTTCCCTTTTGGTGCCTCTCCCCACCTGAATGTCCCTGGACCTCCCAGCTAGTGCCTTGATGATGTTCCCTGTCCGTTCAAGGCCCCACATTCTATTTGAGCATCTCCCCATTCTTATTCCAGACCTGTCCTCTCTCTTTAGACATTTCACTCTCCTTTCAGATTTAAATGAACCTCATATTCCTGTGTCCCATTCCTTCCCAGCCTTACTAGAACTACTCCAATAAAACCAACACAACATGGTATTAATGACTGCTAATGTTTAAATGATTAATATACTGTCCCAATGGAAGAAAAAAAGTATTAGTATTGTATTCTGCATCTTAGGCACAATATGCCCAAAATAATTTTATTTAATGTATCATTATTCTAAATTCAAGCCACTTCTAGCTTAGAGAGGGCATTGTCCAAAATGGCATACATGGTCTACCCATGAACTCAGGCATCTCTTTCTAGCCCAAGACAATTTTAGAGTACATTTATAGAAATCCTGAGCAAGAAAAATATTATAATATGTTAAAAGACAGTTTGGAGGTTAACATTGCAGAGCAAGAATCATTATTAATGTCTCTCTTGATTATTTCCTCCTCAAGGACAGAATGCAAAGGTTTCTTTCCTGGGATCCACAACTAGGCACCATTTTACTTTAGGGGTGGGGGGGCTAAGATCTTTTCTAGAGAAAAGTAATCCATTTCTCCAAGAAAGTTTTTAGCTTTTGTTCTACTTACTTTTCTAAAGGTTAAGCCTGGAAAGGGTTTTTAGACTAGAGAAATATTTATTTCTTAATATGTTTAGTTGAGCTAAAAAGGATATGTCTGATATATGGTAGATGTTTACTGACTGACTGATTAAATAAACTCCCATACCTTCCACCAGGTAACATTTTTACACTCTAAAAGTGGTAATATTCAGGTACCGTGACAAGGTTAATAAGAGGAGATTTTTTTTTAAGTTAGTGGTGGGGATACATTTTATCACTGTTCAAATTATATAATGTATGTGGTTGCTTATTCTACTTAGGACTGCCTTTGCTAATAGACTGTACCTGACTGTGGAATAAAATTGCCCTCCCTCACTTACACACCATGATAATTACAACAAAGCACTGCCCACACAAACCATTTCATTTTGAATGGCTATTTCCACTTGGACCTAAATGGCAATTCTACATTGTTCTCTCCTCATTCTATCCTTCCATAACAGAACTGGTAGAAATTTAAGCTTATCAATCAAGATCATTCAGCCTAGAGTTATAATATTATGCTTAGCAAAGAGCCCATTTTCGCCCTGCAGTTCTATTCCGGTGCCTTATGGAGGTGAGCTGGGATTCTTGAAGTATGTGACATCTGAGCCCAACCTATTTCAGGCCCTCCCATTTGAAAAGGCTTTGAGTATCAGTCAGATGTGAACCGTAGTTCTGTTCTCTCTGGACAAGCCCAGCTACATTCCAAGAAGCTCATTACCAGAAGGCTATCAACCAAGTGATGAAGTTTTAGGCTGTGGCAAATTATGAAGACTGTTTACTAAGAAAGATTGCGATCTGCTTCAGTGAAGTATGTACCCAGTTTTATCAAATGAAGCAAGGAAAACAAAACAAGTTTTCTTAAGAGGATGGTGAAGTTATTGTCTACATTGTAGTATAGTGCAAAGGACACCATTAGGTTTGGAGTCATGTGGGAATTATCATTACCCAATCTGCAAGAGAAACCACTGAGGCAGAGATCTGAACCAATGGCATGTTACTAAAGGATCCATGGTCCCCTCTAACGAAGTGGACTCCAGACCTTTCCCATGGTCTGAGATATACCCTTTTTCCAGGACCTTATTTTTATAAAGTCTGATACTAAATTTGATATTTGAACATTCTAGAGGTACTACACAAAGTATAGAATCCCACTGGTTCACAGACCTTGCTTTGAAGGCCAAAAATAACATAGTAAAAAAATAGCATGTCAGTAGCTTGGGTTGGGCAAAGTATGACTATTTGGACCCCTACTCTATTCCAATCAGAATTATTGACTAAAAGGTCATAAGATGGTCACCTACCCATGTTGGAAGAGAGAGAATGGTCTGGAGGTACAAAAATAAGTTCCATATAACTGAGTCACCTCTACCGTACTGGACTTGGTAACCATAAATAGAAACAAAAAACAAGGGAAAACATAGCTCCTATGATTATGCAAATGGACTTAAAGTCTGCATTTCACAGCTCAGAGTCCTAATACACAGAATTTATAATCTCTACCCCTATGGAATTATATCAAACTGATCGATTCTGACTGGAATAGAGTAGGGGTCCAAATGAATCATTTTTCACAGTCATAAGACCTGGGTGTGAGTTTTGACTCTGATATTAGCTGTGTGACCCTGGGAAAAGTCATTGAAACTCTCTGATCTTCAGCTTCCTTATATATAAAATGTGCATAATAACTCCTTACCTGACAGAGTTGGGGGAAAATAAAGAAAGTGAAGTATGAATGTGGGTTATTCGGCTCCTCTGAGAGAGTTGCAAATGATGGGTAAGTTCTTGGAATCTTATCTAGGCAAGGCCAGGTGAGTTAAAGAAAACATTGCAGCCTCAAGTAAGAATGTCTTTGCCTTCCAGTACTGAAAACATTTATTCCTATACCAGGCTTCATTTCTTATTACTTCTGTTTGCACTGGGTTTATTTACAATGCTTATAGTGAGGGAAAAAATAAAACTTTCTGACCAAGGTATAGAAATCCAGTGACTTAGCAAGGCTCAACTTTTATCACTCTGGGGGGAGAAAGTAATGTCTTCTTTCTTTTTTTTTCTTTTTTTTTGTTTGTTTATTTTTAGTTTTCAATATTCATTTCCACAAGATTTTGAGTTATAAATTTTCTCCCCATGTTTCCCCTACCCCCACCCCAAAATAGCAATCCTACTGAATACCCCTTTCCCCTAATCTGCTCCCTTATATCCTTCCCCACCCTCCTTCTGACTTTCTTTTTTTTTAATATTTGAAACATTTAATCTTAAGACCTTGAATTTCAGATCCATTTCTTTCCTCCCTTGCCACCCATTCCCTCTGGGGAGATAAGAAATTCAGTTTATGTTGTACATGTCTAGCTATGCAAAACATTATCATAGTAGATATATTGTACAAGGCTGCTTATAATTCCCTCCCACTCATCCCACCCCCCACCTGGTCCTGTCCCTCTTCTATAGTGGGTACTTCCAACCTCCCCTCCCCCCAAGGATGCCCTCCCATCCATCATCCCTCCTCTCATCTCCCTTCCCCCTATTCTGCTGTAGGTTGAGATATCCCATTTAGTATGTATGCCTTTCTCTCCCTGAACCAAATTCAATGAGAATGTGGTTTTGCCTTTTTGCCTTCCTGTTCTCCCCCTCCCTTGCAACCACTTCCCCTTGCTTCTTCTACATGAGATAGTTTACCCTACCCTGTCTTTCCCCATCTCCTCCTGCCACTTTCCTCTCTCTCCTCACAACTTCATCCCTTGAGTATCCTCCCTTCCCAACAAATTCAACCTATGCCCTCTATCCATATATAACTGTAAGCATATACACACACATTCACATATGTATTCATATGACCACACACCCTTCTTCCATTATTCTCATACTGAGAAAGGTTTCCTCAGTCACAGTTACTGTTTTTCCATATAGGAATGTAAATAGGTCAACTTTGATAAGTTCCTTTTGATTTCTTTTCCCTGATTAGCTTCTCAGGCATCTCTTGCTTCTTGTGTCTGGATGTCAAATTTTCTATTCAATTCTGGTTTTTTCCTCAAGAATGCTTGAAAGTCCTCTATTCCACTGAATGACCATATTTTCCCCTGAAACAAAATACTCAGTTTTGCTGGGTAGGTGACCCTTGGGTTCATTCCCAGATCTTTTGCCCTCTGTAATATCATATTCCATGCCCTTTGATCCCTCAGTGTAGAAGCTGCCAGGTCCTGGGATATTCTGATTGTGTTTCCACAATATTGAAATTGTTTCTTCTTGGCTGCTTGTAGTATTTTCTCCTTGATCTGGGGATTCTGGAACCTGGCTATAATATTCCTGGGGGTTTTCTTTTTGGGATCTTTTTCAGGAGGTGATCTGTGGATTCTTTCAACCTCTATTTTGTCCTCTGGATCTAAAACATCAGGGCAGTTTTCCTTGAGAATTTCTTGAAGGGTGATTTCTAGGTTCTTTCTTTGATCATGGCTTTCAGGTAGTCCAATAATTTTTAAATTGTCTCTCCTGGATCTATTTTCCAGGTCAGTGGTTTTTCCCATGAGATATTTCACATTGCCTTCTAATCTTTCCTTTGTTTGGATCTGCTTAACAGCATCTTGATTTCTCATAAAGTCATTAGCTTCCATTTGCTCCCAGTCTAACTCTGAAGGAATGAATCTCCTCAGTGAACTTTTGAGATTCTTTTTCCATCTGGCAAATTCGTCTTTTTAAGGCATTCTTCTCCTCATTGCCCTTTTGGGCCTCCTTTGCCATTTGAGCTAGTCTATTTTTTAGGTGTTGTTTTCCTCAGTCAGGCTGTTGACCCTCATTTCATACTTTTCCTGCATCCTTCTCATTTCTCTTTCCAATTTTTCCTCCACTTCTCTTATTTGATTTTTAAAGTCCTTCTTAAGGTCCTCTATGGCCTGCAACCCGCTCATGTTTTCCCTGGGGCTTTTGGAGCAGGACTTCTGACCTCACAGTCCTTTTCCTGCTCTATGCCCCCAAAATAGGAGTCTAGGGTTGCATTTTTCTTTTTCCTTTGCCTTGGCATGTTGCCACTTAATTACTTGACTTTTGGGCTTGTTGCCACACTATGGCTCTGCTGCCAGACCGGAATTTTCATCCCGAACGTGTGGGGGACAGCTTCCGTTTCTGGAAGCTGGAAATCCACCCATGACCTCCACCCCAGATCACAATCCAGATCCAGGGAGGTTAAAGAAAGAGCGATTACCCCCCAAGACTGATCACTGGATCTCCCTACAGTTCGCAGGCCAGGAACTGGAGCTGCCTCTGAAAACTACAAAATGGCGTGTGTCCTCAGCGGCTTCTAGCTCCCAGGGGAGAAAGCCGACGCATTGCCCAAATACTGGTCCCAAAGTCCATAGGGCACTAACCTCTCACTTTGTCCTAGGCATGTCTATGTTGATAATTCTGGAGTCGCCACAGCTGCTGGTGTTCTGGGGTCTCTCCAGCCCACTGCTGGCCCAGCTGCCCTGGGGCTAAAACCTCGGCTCACGGGGACCTGGGCTCGGCTCGGCTACCCAAGCACTACACACTGTGTGCTGCCGGCTCCCAGAGCGCTGCGCTGGTCCTTCCTGCAGGGCTGCTGGGCTGTCCTCAGCGGGAGGTTAGCTTCTCTGTGTCATTCTGTGGGTGCTGGGGCTCCAGAAGTTGTTCAGAGTCCTTTTTTACATAGTTTGGAGGGAATATGGGGGCAGAGTGGCTTGGATGAGCTGTTTCTACTCTGCCATCTCGGCTCCATGCCCCCCCCCCCTTTCTATTTGGAGAATTTTTCTACCTTGATTGTTTCCTGTGCCTAAGTGTTCTCACCTTTCATCCTCTTTTTCAGAGTCAGACCCTTTCAGAAGATTCAAACTTGTGATCATTCCTCATCTACCTACCAGTTAGAGCT